>SJYB01006376.1:0-18268 GCA_006408585.1 Antidorcas marsupialis
TCGTTAAGAGTTTTTATCATAAACAGACGCTGAATTTTGTCAAAGTTTTTGTCCATCTGTTGGGATGATAGTCTGTTACGATTCCTTCAGTTTGCTAATGTGATGTATCACACTGATTGATTTGTGGATATTGAATCATCCTTGTATCCCTGGGGAAAATTCCACTTGATCATGAAGTATGATGCCTTAATGTGTTGTTGGGTTCTCTTTGAAGTTTTTTCATCTGTGTTCATCAGTGACATTGACCTGTAATTTTCTTTGTTTGTAATATCTTTGGATTGGCAGCAGAGTGGCCTCAAGGAGTGAGTTCAGAAGTGTTTCTTCCTCTTCAACTTTTTGAAATAGTTTTAAAAGAATAGGTCTTAACTCATCTTTAAATGTTTAGCAGAATTCGCCCATGTCTGGACCTGAAATTTTGCTTTATTTATTATCGATTCCATTTTATTGCTGGTAATTGAATAGTTCATATTTTCTATTTCTTCCCGTTTCAGTCTCAGGAAATTATACATTTCTAGGAAGTTGTCCATTCCTTCTAGGTTGTCCATTTTATTGGTATATAGAAATCTCTTATTTTGATCCTTTGCATTCCTGTGTATCTGGTGTAACTTCTTTTTCATTTCTGATTTTATTGATTTAGGTCATCTCCTTTTTCATTATTTTAGTTAAAGGTTTATTTTGTCTATCTTCTCAAAGAATCAGTTATTAGTTTTATATGTCTATCTCTATTCCATTTATTTCCATTTCAACCTTTATGATTTCTCTCCTTTCCTTCAGTTCAGTTCAGTCACTCAGTTGTGTCTGACCCTTTGCGACCCCATGAACTGCAGCACGCCAGGCCTCCCTGTCCATCACCAGCACCTGGAGTCCACCCAAACCATGTCCATTGTGTTGGTGATGCCATCCAACCATCTCATCCTGTCGTTCCCTTCTCCTCCCACCTTCAATCTTTCCCAGCATCAGGGTCTTTTAAAGTGAGTCAGCTCTTCACATCATGTGGCCAAAGTATTGGAGTTTCAGCTTCAACATCAGTCCCTCCAATGAACACCCAGGACTGATCTCCTTTATGATGGACTGGTTGGCTCTCCTTGTAGTCCAAGGGACTCTCAAGAGTCTTCTCCAACACCACAGTTCAAAAGCGTCAATTCTTCGGCGCTCAGCTTTCTTTATGGTCCAGCTCCCACATCCGCACATGAGCACTGGAGAAACCACAGCCTGACTAGAGGGACCTGAGTTGCAAAGCCCTTTCCTTAGTAGTTATGGTTCCTAACTTTGAGTTTTGTTTGTTCTTCTTTCTCTAGTTCCTTCAGGTATAAGTTCAGGTTATTTATCTGATTTTTTTTTTTTTTTTGGTTTCCTAATATTGCTATAAACTTCCCCCTCAGAACTGCTTTTGCTATGACCAATAGGTTTGGGGTCATTGTGTTTCCTTTTATCTCCAATATTCTTTTATTTCCTCTTTGACTTCTCCAGTAATCCANTCAAAAGCGTCAATTCTTCGGCGCTCAGCTTTCTTTATGGTCCAGCTCTCACATCCGTACATGAGCAACGGAGAAACCACAGCCTGACTAGAGGGACCTTAGTTGCAAAGCCCTTTCCTTAGTAGTTATGGTTCCTGACTTTGAGTTTTGTTTGTTCTTCTTTCTCTAGTTCCTTCAGGTATAAGTTTAGGTTATTTATCTGATTTTTTTTTTTTTTTGGTTTCCTAATATTGCTATAAACTTCCCCCTTAGAACTGCTTTTGCTATGACCAATAGGTTTGGGGTCATTGTGTTTCCTTTTATCTCCAATATTCTTTTATTTCCTCTTTGACTTCTCCAGTAATCCACTGGTTGCTTAGTAGCACGTTTTTTAGTCTCTCTGTGTTTGTGGATTTGCAGGATTTTCTTTCTTGAGGTTGATTTCTAATCTCACATTGTTATGGTCAGTTAAAATTTAAAAAAAAAAAATGGACTCAAATAATCTAATTTCTTCCTAGCTAATAGAAAGCTAGAAATGCTACATAAAATATAACCATATTTTAATTGGGTTTTGTTTTATTTTGTTTGAATTCACAGGAAAAAGGGGGAAACCACCAGGTGCCATAAAGGAAAAGTAAGCTAAATATCAGAGTAGTGAGGACTTGCTCTGATACCAGACTTCCCTGAGATCAGACAGATACTCTCCTAATATCTGGGCGGTAGTGAGGACTTGCTGTGATACGAGACTTCCCTGAGATCAGACAGATACTCTTCTAATATCTGGGTGGTGATGAGGACTTGCTCTGATATTAGACTTCCTTAATATCAAACTGAACTTCAGACATTAGGGCAGGTAGGTATGGATCTTGGCAGTCCTACCAAAGTCTTTCCTATAAACACCTAGATAACCAGCTTCCTCATAACTGATTCTCTAATACAGTGCTTCCCAAGCCTACCTGTATGTAGAATCATCACATACCTGATTCTCTAATACACTTCTTCCCAAGCTGACATGCACATAGAATCCTCACATATCTCATTTTCTACTACAGTGCTTACATGTATGTAGAATCCTCACATATCTGGTTTTCTGTTAATATAGTGTTTCCCAAGCTTATACATGTTTAGAATCATTTGAAGATATGGTTAGCATACAGATTCTGACTGAGCAAGTCTAAAGTAGAGTTTCAACTTTGAAGTTTCTAACGGCTTCCCAGATGATGCTGATGCTGCTGGTCTAGAGGCCATATTTTAAGTAAGTACGATATCGCAGAGCCAGAACATTTTCAAAAATGATAATAAAAAAAGTATTCATTCCCTTATTTATACAAAAATATTCTAGGGCCAACCATAAAATAATTGAGTCTATCCTATCAACACCATATCAGCGTGTACTCCAAACATTCAACCCATTTCACAGCACAGAACAGGCTTGACAGAAAAACACAGTTGCATCTGAAGCTGATGTGGAAAGCAAAGCAGGGGAGATAGAAGGGAATGAGGAGAGGCCGACAGAATCGAGTGGTCTCTTCACACTTAATTGCCAGGCTAGCCAAGTTGTCAGCTTTTCGTATTTTCTATCTATACACTATTAATATTTTCAATAACGATAATTTGTCCAACTTAAGACAAAACATAAATACCACTTGAGATGCACCAGGGGGCCCAAAAGGGCTCTAATCCATCAACTCAGATTTAAGAAGATTTAACACAACACTTGAAGAGCATAGAAGGGTGGGGCAAGAATGTTTGATATCAGCCAGCATCAGGCGGTGCTAGAGGTAAAGAACCCACTTGCCAGTGCAGGAGACAAGACACTCAGGTTCGATCCCTGGGTGGGGAAGATCCCCTGAACAAGAGGATGGCAACCAGCTCCAGTATTCTTGCCTGGAATCCCACGGACAGAGGAGCTTGGCAAGCTACAGTCCATAACTTCGCAAAGAGTCAGACACAGCTGAAGCGACTTAGCCCACAAGTGTCAAAAGGTTCATCTTTAATGAGCAACATGATAACTTTCTATTAAATAAACTCACACTCCAGCCTGAATGACCCAGAATTCATTCACATCTGCCATCATTTCCACACTTGGCAAATCAAAACTCCTTGTGTCTGTGCTTTGGGATCCACAATCAGCTCACTGAACACCTGGGCAAGAAGCAAGTCATATAGCTCTAGTTGACTCACACCCAAAATAAAAGAGATGGAGAGAGAAAAGGCGATTATAGCGTGTCATTCTTGTTCACTCACTATGTCGTGTCCAGCTCTTCGCAACTCTCAAGACTGTATCGCACCAGGCTCCTCTGTCCATGGGCTTTCCCCGGCAAGAATGCTGGAGTGGGCTGCCGTTTCCTCCTCCAAGGCCTCTTCCTGGATCTGAGATAGAACACACGTCTCCTACACTGGCAGGCGGACTCTTTACCACTGTTCACCAGGGCAGCCCTACATTGTGTCAACTTCCCCAAATTGACTTAGAGACTTTTTCAGGACAAGCTAAACTAACTCTTCTCAAGACTAAAATGCATAAAATTTCAGTTCAGTCACTCAGTCGTGTCCAACTCTTTGCAGCCCCATGGACTGCAGCACACCAGGCTTCCCTGTCCAACATCAACTCCTGGAGTTTGCTCAAACTCATGTCCGTTGAGTCGGTGATGCCATCCAACCATCTCATCCTCTATCATCCCCTTCTCCTCCTGCCTTCAATCTTTCCCAGAATCAGGGTCTTTTCAAATGAGTCAGTTCTCCTCATCAAGTGACCAAAGTATTAGAGTTTCAACTTCAGCATCAGTCCTTCCAATGAATATTCAGGATTGATTTCCTTAAAAGGATTGACTGATTTGATATCCTTGCAGTTCAAGGGCCTCTCAAGAGTCTTCTCCAACACTGCAGTTAAAAGCATAAATTCTTCAGCACTCAGCTTTCTTTCCAACTCTCAAATCCATACATGATTACTGAAAAACCATAACTTTGACTAGATGAACCTTTTTCAGCAAAGTAATGTCTCTGCTCTTTAATATGCTGTCTAGGTTGGTCATAGTTTTTCTTTCAAGGAGCAAGCATCTTTTAATTTCATGTGTGTAGTCACTATCTGCAGTGATTTTTGAGCCCGAGAAAATAAAGTCTGTCACTGTTTCCATTGTTTCCCCATCTATTTGCCATGAAGTGATCGGACCATACAGATGGCCCAAAAGTACATTAAAAGATGTTCAACATAGCTAATTATTAGAGAAATGCAAACAAGAACTACAATGAGGGGTCACTTCACATCACTCAGAATGGCTACCATTAAAAGACCTACAAATAAAATGCTAGAGAGTGTGGGTAAAAGGAAAGCCTCTTACATTGTTGGTGGGAATGTAAACTGGTACAGCCACTATGGAGAACAATATGGAGATTACTCTAAAAGCAAAGCCACCATATGATCCAGCAATCTCACTTTGGGCATTTATGTGAATAAAACCACAGCTTGGAAAGATACATGCACCCCAACGTTCACTGCAGCACTATTTACAATAACCAGGACACGGAAGCAACCTAAACGTCCATCAGCAGAAGAATGGATGAAGATGCGATAGATGTATACATCGGAATATCACTCAGCCGTAAAAAAAGAATGAAATAATGTCATCAGAAGCAACATGAATGTACCCAGAGATTGTCATACTGAGTGAAGTGAGGCAACGAAAGACAAATGTCATATGATAGCACTCACAGGTAGAATCTTAAAAAAATGGTACAAAACAGAAAGAGCATTACTAATGTAGAAACTAAATTTATGGTCACCAGGGAGCAAGGCGGGGAAGGATCAACTGGAAGACTGGTGTTGACATATACACATTACTTTATATAAAATAGATAACTAATAAGGACCTACTGTGTGGCACAGGGAGCTCCACTCAGTACTCTGTAATGAACTATGGGAAAAGAATCAAAATGAAGAGTGAATATATGTATATGTATAACGGATTCACTGTGCTGTATGCTTGAAACTAACACAACACTGTAAATTTATTTAAAAATTTAACTCTTGTATGAGACTTGACTAAATCACATTCTTCTTTAAACCACCATAATTTAGCCCCTCTGTTACAATAAGTTTTTCTGTATGTTATCTACTGCTGCAGCCTTCCGAAGAAGCTGTCAAAAACTATGTCTTAATAAATTAATCTGATGAAGCAAATTCACACCTTCCTAGAAAAGTTATATCAACCATGCATTAAAATTTATTGTGTTTTTAATAATAAAATAGATATATTTATGGGCAAACATATTTAAAGGAGATTGGAGAATTTAGCCATTTTTATAACTGTTAAATCATTGTCCTTTAAATAATAAGAGAAATGTATTTAAAGGCAATACAACTAAAATTGGAGAAGACAGTTATTTGTATCACTATCAGTCATTTTTATTTTCAGTTATTCAGTAAAAGATGATATGTGATATAAAGGGAAAAATTATTTGTATAAATCATCAATGCCAACTCTGTTTCCAAATCAAAGTGAACAGTGGTTCATCCTGTCCCCGCAGACTTACAGCTGACGCACTCAAACGCGTACCGTGAGCAGATTTCTTTAGGCAGATTTTCCCAGCACTTTCCCTCTTTCTGTGACTCCATGGATTAAACGAACAGCACAGCTTTTGTTACAAGAGCCACTTTCGTCTGAACATCGGACTTAGGAATTGTTATCTTCATTCGTTTAGTACTCAGGATACAGAGATGGGTATGTTTGGTTGCTACCCTCTGGGGTCTCACAGCCCAGAGTGGGAGCTGTTGTTCAGCTGCCCAGTCATGTCCGACTCTTCGTGACCCCATGGACTGCAGCACACCAGGCTTCCCTGTCCTTCACTATCTCCCAGCATTTGCTTAAACTGCGTCTGTTGACTCAGTGACGCATCTCACCCTCTGTCAGACATCTAAAAAAGATTACCACGTACAAAACGGCACAGGAGAGCAAGTGCTTCAGCAGAGGCCGAGAGGACGTCTCATCCTTTCACGACGGCCTTCTTCCACGCTTGTATCCCAGCTTCCATCCAACATATACTGATCAAACCAAAGAAAGTTGAATGGAAGGTGCATCCATAGGAATTCTGTGGCCTTATATGAGTTATTTCTTTAAGTCATATTTTCCTCATCAGTAAAATGGAAAAATTAATCTTTACCTCGTAAGATTGTTTTGAGGAATAAATGAAATAACATGTATAAAGTACCTCCACATAGTAAGGACTTAATATTTCAAGGTTCCTTCTCTCTTCCCCTTCCAACAATGACTTGAAGATAAAAATATTCACATATATTAGATTTATTATCAACCTCCTCACTCACTAATTTCTATACTAAACGCTCTGTCATGTATTTCTATTTTCAGCCTATAAATCTCTTGTGGAAAATATATTCTGATGCTTTATTATTTTCTATAAGGAACAGTATTTTCATGTAATGGCTCTAAATTTGCTGCATCAAGGGTCAATGGATTTACTCCATTTCTTAACACATGGTGATTTATTGCACAAATTTGTTAACATGAGCCAAACTGTAATTTCATCAGCTGAATCCAGACATGAGGAAAACAGTCTATCTTCAGTCAATGAAGATCAGAAAATCCCAATCCACCAGGCCAAAACTGCAACATAAACCAGTCACCCAACTCTAGCCAGGCTGGAAACACAACCCAACAGAAATTAGATCTTGTACTATCCATGGGATGAGGTTCAATATGCACCACGTACACACAGAAACTCCAGTCACAGAAACGAATATGAAAACTGATACAAAACAGGAGTTCTGGGGAAAGCAAAGATGAAACCTCCCTGTAGAAAAGCCTCCACAAACAATAAACATAAGCCTCTACTACTGTAAACATACACACAAATATACATATATATACACACATACATAAAGCCTCTTTTAAATCCATGTTACTGTAAAATTCAGGTGCTGAAAAATACATAAGAGACTTTACCTTCTTGATAGGAAAGGGTAGCTTGTGGAAAAGCAATTCTTCCTCCAAGAACAACTATAAAATATCTAATGCAACACCAAAGAATATCTGTCTGAAGGCTCAAAGAGCTACCAAGGAAATCAGGACTGGAGAAGCCAAGGTCACAAAAAGGTTAAACCAAGCAAACCACTTTCACCTTAAAGCATGTGCAAACACTTTGCATGGTGTGAGGATACAGGAAGAGGACTGCAAAAGCAGAACTGACACAGTCGGGAAATTATGACCTGGGCCCCCTAAGGCCGCCAGCAGTCGAAAGCCAAGTCCCTGAACAGAAAGGAAATGGAGGGCTGACACATGGTGCTGTTCCACCCAAGGCTTGTGTTCAATGCTTACGCTGCGTGGGCAGAAATCTAAGGGGTTAAACATAAGGATGCCGAAAAAAAGGAAGAATATTGAACAGTCTCAAGTACCAAGGAGGCAAAAACTAGAATTCAAGACCAGAAAGTACAAGGGTTCTTGTAAACGCGTCATCTGGACTTTCAGCTGAACCTCAAGAAGGCTGCATGCCAGGCACAGGCATAAACCAAATACCATATGACACTGTTTTTATGTGGGAAGCAAAAAATGATGCAAATGAACTTATTTACAAAATAGATTCATAGACATAGAAAACAAGTTTGTAGTTATTAAAGGGAAAAGGACTAACAGATACACACCACAATACATAAAATGAACAGCCAGGACCTACTTTACAGCACAGGGGACCATATTCAATATCCTGTGATAAACCATAATGGAAAAGAATATTAAAAAGAACATGTACGTATATGAACTGAATCACCTGCTGTACATCAGAAAGCAACACAACATTGCAAACCAGCTACAACTTTAGAAAAAGACAGCGATGAAAGAAACGGAAGACAACACAGATGCAAAGACATGTGTTCGTGGACTGGAAAAATAACCGTTAAAATGACAGTGCTGGGCCTCCCTGGTGGTCTGGTGGTTGAGACTCCACCTGCCAACGTAGAGGACACCGTGCAGGTTCGAGTCCTGGTCTGAGAAGATCCCACACGCCTTGGAGCAACGGCACCGTATGCCACGACTATGGGGCCCGGGGATCTAGGGCCCAGCAATGAGAAGCCTGTGCACCGCAGTGAAGAGGAGTCCCCATTCACTGCAGCTAGGAAAAGGTGAGGGTCCAGCACAGCCTAAACTAGAAAGGGTTGGAAAATGATGATACTGCCCGAGACGGCCTATAGATTCAGTGCAACCCTTATCAGAACACCAATGGCATTTTTCACAGACCTAAAACAAAACACTTCAAAATTTTTATGGAAACACACACACACACACACACACACCACACAGCCAAAACAGTCTTGGGAAAGAAGTACAGAACTAGAGGAATCGCACTCCCTGACTTCAGACTATACTACAAAGCTACAGTAATCAAAACAGCATGGGGGCTTTCCTGCCAGCGCAATAATAAAGCAGCCACCCACCAGCGCAGGAGACACGGGTGCGACCCGAGGTCAGGGAAGATCCCACATGCCACGAAGCAACTAAGCCGTGCACGCCAACTACTGGGCCGAGCTCCAGACCCCTCAGTCTGTGACCACGGAGCCCTCGCGCCCTGCAGCCCATGACCCACAAGAGAAGCCCCTGCACCACAGCTTAGAGAGTAGCCCCCACTCACCACAGCTACACAAAGCCCACACGGCAGTGAGACCCAGAGTGGCCAAAACAAGCAAAGAACGCAATAGAGAAATAAAAATGGGAAACAGCCATTAAAAAAGAAACACAGTATGGAAAATGCACAGACTCACAGATCAATGGGACAGTTTTCCCATTACAAATATTTTCTCCCATTTAGTAAGCTGTATTTTGTTTTGTTGATAGTTTCCTTGGCTGTGCAAAAGCTTTTAAGTTTAATTAGCCCCTGTTTGGGTTTTTTGTTTTTTGGGGTTTTTTTGTTTTGCCTTTATTCCATCACTTTAGGAGATTCATCCAGGAGATGTTACTCTGACTTATATCAGAGTGTTCTGCCTGTTCTTCTAGGAGTTTTATGGCTTCCAGCCTTATGTTTGTAAATGATGTGATTGATAAGGGGCTAATATACAAATGTATAAACAACTCAATATAAGAAATAAAACCCTGATTAGAAAATAGACAGAAGACCTGCATAGACAGTTTTCCGAAGAGGAAATGCAGAGGCCAATAGGCACATGAAAAGATGCTCAATATAGCTAATCATCAGGGAAATGCAAATCAAAACCACAGTGAGATATCATCTCACTCTTGTCAGAATAACTATCAATAAGAAGGTCATAAATAACATGGTGATATACACTGTCGTAAATGTAAATTGGTTCAGCTGCTATGGAGAATAATATGGAGGTTTTTCAAAAAACTAAAAATACAACTACTATATGATCCAGCAATTCACTCTTGGGTACATACCCAAAGAAAAGGAAAACACTAATTTGAAAAGATATTTGTAGCCCAGTGTTCCTAGCAGTATTGCTTACAATGGCCAAGTCATGGAAGCAGCCCCAAGTGTCCATCGACAGGTGAAAGGGCAAAGATGATACGGTGTAGATAAATGATGTAACACAGCTGCCGCTGCTGCTGAGTCGCTCCAGTCGTGTCTGACTCTGTGCGACCCCAGAGACGGCAGCCCACCAGGCCCCCCCGTCCCTGGGATTCTCCAGGCAAGAACACGGGAGAGGGTTGCCATTTCCTTCTCCAGTGCATGAAAAAGTGAAAGTGAAGTCGCTCAGTCGTGCCCGACTCTTAGTGACCCCGTGGACTGCGGCCCACCAGGCTCCTCCGTCCATGGGGTTTTCCAGGCGAGAGCACTGGAGTGGGGGCCATCGCCTTCTCCGAACGTGACACTACTCAGCCATGAAAGGAGCAAATATTGCCATTTGCAACAACACAGATGGACCAAAGGGCATCAGGCTGAGTGAGATGGGTCAAGGTCAAATACCGTATGAGGGCACTCACATGCGGGCTTCCCCGGTGCCTCAGACGGTACAGAGTCTGCCTGCCATGCAGGACACCCGGGCTCCATCCCTGGGCCAGAACCATCCCCTGGAGAAGGCAATGGCACCCCACTCCAGCACTCTCGCCTGGAAAACCCCATGGACGGAGAAGCCTGGTGGGCTGCAGTCCACGGGGTCGCACAGAGTCGGACACGACTGAGTGACTAACACCGCCACTCACATGTGGGATCTTAAGCATAAAGCAAGCGAATGATTAAGCAAGAGAGAAGCGGACTCGCAGGTGCAGAGGGCAGGCTCGCGCTCACCAGGAGCACGGGCAGGAGGGGAGAGGCCAGGAGCACGGGCAGGAGCGGAGAGGCGACGAGGAGACGCCAAGCACTGCTGCCCAAGAAGGCACGTTAGCGCGCAGGGGATGTGGCCGATACTCTGTAAGTGCAGTGAATCCTATGGGAGGATTGGAGCACTCGACTGTACATTTTAACAGAGTACAAAATCCGCCATGCTTCAGCTTAAAAAGAGGAAGGCAAGAACGGAGGTGAACGGAAGCGCCCAGCCGAGAGGCAGCGGCAGCCCCGGGCGGCAGTGAAGCGCGCCGCTGCGCCCGGCCGCTGGGGGACAGTGCGCAGGGCGGGGCTCCTGCCGGGCTTCCTGCCGGGCTTCCCGCCGGGCTTCCCGCCGGGGCTCCTGCCGGGCTTCCTGCCGGGCTTCCCGCCGCGCTTCCCGCCGGGCGTCCCCGACCCACACGCCTTCACACAGTGGGCGGTGCTGCTTCAGGGCCCTGCCGGGGGGAAGGCTTGTGCAGCGGCCTCAGAGCCACGTCTTGCCCCCACCCCCTTGTCTCCGTTACTCAGCTGCCTTCAGGTNGGCGAGCGCGGGAGCACGGGCAGGAGCGGAGAGGCGACGAGGAGACGCCAAGCACTGCTGCCCAAGAAGGCACGTTAGCGCACAGGGGATGTGGCCGATACTCTGTAAGTGCAGTGAATCCTATGGAAGGATTGGAGCACTCTACCGTACATTTTAACAGAGTACAAAATCAGCCATGCTTCAGCTTAAAAAGAGGAAGGCAAGAACGGAGGTGAACGGAAGCGCCCAGCCGAGAGGCAGCGGCAGCCCCGGGCGGGAGTGAAGCGCGCCGCTGCGCCCGGCCGCTGGGGGACAGTGCGCAGGGCGGGGCGCGCCGGCTGCGGTCCTGCCGGGCTTCCCGCCGGGGCTCCTGCCGGGCTTCCCGCCGGGGCTCCTGCCGGGCTTCCCGCCGGGGCTCCTGCCGGGCTTCCCGCCGGGGCTCCCGCCGGGGCTCCTGCCGGGGCTCCCGCCGGGGCTCCCGCCGGGCTTCCCCGACCCACACGCCTTCACACAGTGGGCGGTGCTGCTTCAGGGCCCTGCCGGGGGGAAGGCTTGTGCAGCGGCCTCAGAGCCACGTCTTGCCCCCACCCCCTTGTCTCCGTTACTCAGCTGCCTTCAGGTCGCATCAGTCTGGGTCTGTTAAGGAAGCCGGGAAAGGACGCCAGATAGAAAGAAGCTTCCCGGAGCCAAAACGGGCCGCAGACCGCTCCCTGCCCATGTCTCCCAAGCCAGCCTTGTCCCGTTTCCCCTCTGCCTTGCCTCAGACAAATCTCTAGGAATTCCCCCCATTTGTGCCTTATTTTGCAATACTTCTGTCTCCTGCTAAGCCCACTATACATCCAGCTTGGATCTTACTTCAGAGACCCTAAAATCACAGTTTACATATGATTGGGGGTGTGGGGCATAGAGAAGATCTGGAAATTTATGTATGTATATCTGTTAGCACATACTAATTTTTCTTTATATCCCCTAGGTCTCAATCAAGTCAAAATGGCATTTAATTCTATATATACTTGAGTAATACAACTTAGATGTCTACCTCTATGATAAATCTCTCAGAGCCAACTAATAATGTACCAATTTCTAACAAAAAGCCCCTTTTAATTCTCCATAAAAGATTCTTTAATCCAATTTGATTTATTCAGTAGTCACAATATGAATATGAATTGACCTGGAGAGTTGATTCGGTGTTTTTAAAAGATCCAAACTGTTTCCAATAGCAACCAGAGAATCAACTTGACATCTCAGATTATGAAAACCTTCGAGTTCATCCATATGATGAGCCCAGCAGAGAACTGGGAAGCTTATGACATTTTAATCACTGATAATTTGGGTTGTTGCTGATGAGAAGACTTTAATGTGAAGAACTTGCAGAGGGTTTTAAGGAGAGTTGCCAAGGTAATTAAAACAGCCTTGTAAATTGGTTTGAAGAATATGCCAGGCTGCCAAAGAGACCATCAGCCTATCTGACCCTCCCCTGACCGCCCCCATCTATTCATCGGATGATCTCAGCCTTAATTGAAATTGACAACACAGTGATGACAAAAATGTGTCACGGCTCATGCAGTACACACCACTTCATAACCCTGGAGAGAATGAGACACTGAATGATGAGACAGGTCATTTGTAGACCTTCCAAATTTCTGAAAGGCTACCTAAAATAGATGGTTGCTGTTCAGTTGCTCAGTCCTGTCCAACTCTTTGTGACCTCCATGGACTGCAGCACACCAGGCTCCCTGTCCTTCACCATCTCCCGGAGATTTCTCAAATTCATGTCCATTGAGTCGGTGATGCCATCCAGCCATCTAAAACAGGTAATTTACATTTTAAAAGGCACTGAGAATTAAAACAAGGTAACAGCCAAACTTGAGCATTATTAAATGTATATGACAGAAAGTGTTAGTCACTCAATTGTGTCCAGCTCTTTGCAATGGACTGTAGCCCACCAGGCTCCTGGGTCCATAGGATTGCATAGGCAAGAATACTGGAGTGGGTTTCCAGTCCCTTCTCCAGGGGATCTTCCCGACCCAGGGATCAAACCCAGGTCTCCTTCATTGCAGGAAGACTCTTTACCGTGTGGGTTACCATATAAATGTATATAGAAGCAGGTAAAGTAGAAGAAATTAAATTCCAAAAAACCCCAAGTGGGCAAACCTAGGGTGTCTGGACATAAATATAACCTTGGCTAAGTGGCGTGGGGCTTTCCTGACAGCTCAGTGGTAAAGAATGCGTGCAATGCACGATATGCATTTTCAATCCCTGGGTCAGGAAGATCCCCTGGAGAAGGAAATGGCACCCCACTCCAGGATTCTTGCCCTGAAAGTCCCATGGATGGAGGAGCCTGGTGGGCTACAGTCCATGGGGTCCCAAAGAGTCAGACAGGACTCAGCGACTGAACAGCATAGCATGGAGAAGAGACGGTGGGAGAGGAGGAGAAAGCACACTCATGGCGAGAGGGAGGAGAGGGAAGGGGAGCGAGTATAGGCAGGGTCCTGACGTAGGCTGTGCTCCAGCTCCTTAGAGCGAGCTGTGTAAGCTCTCAAGCCTCTCACGCCATCTTCACAGGACCTGATGAGAACATGGAGACTCAGAGCGGAGTCTCAACCAGAGTCTCCTTCCAAAAGTGATGCAACAGTATGCCTAAGTAACCTAAAGCTGTGTGACTTCAAAGCCCATACTCCTTCCACCCTAGATTCTCAGTCAACAGGGAATCTAGGTAAGGGCACTAAACAACAGAATCCCAGGGAGTAGAACGTGGCAACCTGCTCCAGTGTGCTTGCCTGGGAAATTCCATGGACAAGAAGAGCCTGGCGGGCTACAGTCCATGGGGCCGCAGAGTCGGACAGGACTGAGCAACTGAGCCCCACACAGCACAAACAACAAAATACACACATAGCCTTATGCAAAACAACCAGTTCACACGCGCAAGGGTGGGTCTATTTTCCAAAGTCAAACGTGTCACAGAGGTGAGGCATTTGCATACAGTGGTTAAGAATACAAGATCCAGAATAGGCAGGGGAAAAAATTGAATCTTGGTTACATCACTTCCTAGCTATGTGATCTTTGGCAATTTATTGTGCCTCTTAGAACTTCAGTTTCCCCATCAGAAAAGTGAGAACAGCTATGCCTGGATGATGAGATGATAAAAGGATGACATAGTACAATACAGAATGCTTAATACTGAGTCCTGCACATGGAACTGAATACGTGTAAACTGTACTAATCCACTCTATTCCCACGCCTATATATTTGATTATTAAAATGGCCATGACTTTTTTCTTTTGTAAAACAGCTTTGAAAGTGTAAGTCATTGTTTGCGACCTCATGGACTATACAAGGGGATCTTCCCAACCCAGGGATCTCACCCAGGTCTCCCACATTGCAGACAGATTCTTTACCAGCTGAGCCACCAGGGAAGCCAAGAATACTGGAGTGGGTGGCCTATCCCTTCTCCAGGGGATCTTCCCAACCCCGGGGTCTCCTGCATTGCAGGCAGATTCTCTACCAACTGAGCTATCAGGGAAGTCTCAAAACAGCTTTATTGAGGGATAATACATATCACAGAATCCCCTCACTGTATGTGTACAACTCAATAGTTTTTATTGAATTACAGAATTGTACAACCACCTCCAGAATTCAGAACATTTCCATCCTTCCAAACATAAATCTCTTGCGATTTATGCTTGTCTCCATCCCCACCACCAGCTCCAGGGAACCACAAATCTTTCTGTCCCTACTCTTATTCTAGACTGTAACAAAGGTCACCTCCACAAGAAAAGTATTTTAACACTAATAATATTTTAAACACACGACCAGGAAAGTGACGTCAACATTTCTCCAGCCCTGGGATGAGTCCTCTCTGAAATAAATCTATGCCAAACATCACAAATCTGGAAGAGGGTGACCCTGTCCTTCAGCAGTCTGAAGATACGAGTTATTAAACAGTCTCCAGAGCTAAAGGTAATTATTTTTCCAACATCATTCCCCTGGTTTGCCTTTTACCCACTTGCATCCATTGGTGTCATCCCTCATTTTTATCTGTTCTGTTCCTACTGATCAATCCCTCCCCTCATCCCACACAGCTTCCCTTTCCTTTTGAACTACCTTCTACCAATCTGGAGACTCCAGCTGAAGTCTCCATAGCTGGCCTTCCCCAAATGTCCTTCAAATGACTCTTTTTCCCTGTAGCTTTCAATGGTCCTATTAGGAATGCATATCTTGAGTTAAACAAAACAGCTTGTTACTAAAGGCAAATATGCTTTTAGGAAGGAAAGCACATTGATACTCATTTGTATAAGTCAATGGATCAGAAATTTAGCAGCATGTGATTCCAGAGTGTGCTGACTGTGGGATGAAGGATTGTTGTTCAGAAAGAGGAGGTCAGACTGAAAGGTAAGTTTCACGATTTTGCTCCATACTCCCCAAAGAATTATCTCATGTTTGTACCGTGCACTCCTACTTTGTAACAAACTTACCTGTCCGCTGTCACATGATGGTCCCTTCTGCGTTTTCTAAACTAGACAATATGATCAACTAACCCTTGACGAGGTGGAAATGGCCACACAGCGCACAGTTCAGAACGGGAGCCTCCTAGGGAGCCAGAGCTTGGAGACAAACCACAGACCTTGGCCTCAAGCGGCCCAAGACAGAGAGCAGCAGCCCTATTCAGTCCCAGGTGCTGCACGGTGACGCGCTGGAAGCTTATTCACACTAATAAAAACCACCTGTGCACTTTCTTTCTGAAATCAGATTGGACCATGAAGGCACAGCCCTCCACCAGCGTATTATACCCTCTCATCCCACCGCAGCACCATGGAACCACCACGGGAACCCAGGGTTAGAAGGCAGAATTTAAGACACCCAGTTCCCTTCAGCATTTTCTCACAAGCCTAAGGAGTGATGTGTTAGTCACTCAGTCGTGTCTGACTCTTTGCAACCCTATGGGCTGTAATCTGCCAGGCACCTGTGTCCGTGGGATTTTCCCTGCAGGAATGCTGGAGCGGGTGGCCACTCCCTTCTCCAGGGGGCATCCTGACCCAGGAATCAGACCCAGGTCTCCTGCATAGCAAGCGGATTCCTTGACCACGAGCACCACCTGGCAGGCCCGACGCAGCAGTGTTTCTAGGGTCTGTGTACACAGACCAGGCTGCAGCCAGGAGCACAGTCTTGTTTCCATTTCATCCAGACTCTGCTATGTGCTCAGCTACTGTCTCTGGCTCCTTGCATAAACAGATTTAGGGATACTGGTCTCCAGCTAAATCACTTTAGGAAACTTGAAATTACCTTCACTACCAGTGTTATCTTCTTTTGAGAAATCAACTGCTAAATAACAAAGAAAAGCTTAGCTAAACATCATCTTACAGATTTCAGCCACAAAAGGATTTTCCACATATATTACCAAACTCTATCACTTTTGAAGACAGAAGCCATAAAACATTAAGTCCAAGCCTTCTATTAAGAAATAATGTATTCTAAACAAATAGCTCACAGACACAGAAAACAAAGTTACCTTCACCAAAGTGGGAAGAAGAAGGGGAGTTTGGGATTGACAGACACACACGACCATATACATATATTCATAAACATTTATTAAAAAGACAACATGGGCCTACTGACAGGAACGGCTCAGTATCACACAACAGCACACAATGCGAGAGAATCCAAGTCTTACATGCATATAAACAGTGCGTATTAGGAGAATCCGAGTGCTTGCATGTATATAAACAGTGCATATTAGGAGAATCCGAGTGCTTATATGTGCATATAAACAGTGCATATTACTGCTGTTGCTGTTGTTCAGTCGCTCAGTCATGTCTGACTCTTGTGACCCCGTGGACGGCACCACGCCAGGCCTCCCTGTCCTTCGCTGTCTCCTGGAGCTTGCTGAAACTAACATCCATCGAGTCAGTGATACCATCCAACCATCTCCTCCTCTGTCGTCCCCTTCTCCTCCCGCCTTCAATCTTTGCCAGCATCAGGGTCTTTTCCCATGAATTAGCCCTTTGCATCAAGTGACCAAGTTCAGTTCAGTCACTCAGTCGTGTCCGACTCTTTGCAACCCCATGAACCGCAGCATGCCAGGCTTCCCTGTCCATCACCATCTCCCGGAGATCACTCAGACTCATGTCCATCGAGACCATAATGCCATCCAGCCATCTCATCCTTGGTCGTCCCCTTCTCCTCTTGCCCCCAATCCCTCCCAGCATCAGAGTCTTTTCCAGTGAGTCAACTCTTTGCATGAGGTGGCCAAAGTACTGGAGTTTCAGCTTTAGCATCATTCCTTCCAAAGAAATCCCAGGGCTGGTCTCCTTCAGAATGGACTGGGTGGATCTCCTTGCAGTCTAAGGGACTCTCAAGAGTCTTCTCCAACACCACAGTTCAAAAGCATCAATTCTTCGGCACTCAGCCTTCTTCACAGTCCAACTCTCACATCCATACATGACCACAGGAAAAACCATAGCCTTGACTAGACAGACCTCAGTCGGCAAAGTAATGTCTCTGCTTTTGAATATGCTATCTAGGTTGGTCATAACTTTTCTTCCAAGGAGTAAGCATCTTTTAATTTCATGGCTGCAGTCACCATCTGCAGTGATTTGGGAGCCCCAAAAAATAAAGTCTGACAGTGTTTCCACTGTTTCCCCATCTATTTCCCATGAAGTGATGGGACAGGATGCTATGATCTTTGTTTTCTGAATGTTGAGCTTTAGGCCAACTTTTTCGCTCTCCTCTTTCACTTTCATTATGAGGGTTTTTAGCTCCTCTTCACTTTCTGCCATAAGGGTGGTGTCATCTGCATATCTGAGGTTATTGATATTTCTCCCAGCTTGTGTTTCTTCCAGCCCAGCGTTTCTCATGATGTACTCTGCATAGAAGTTAAATAAGCAGGGTGACAATATACAGCCTTGACAGACTCCTTTTCCTATTTGGAACCAGTCTGTTGTTCCATGTCCAGTTCTAACTGTTGCTTCCTGACCTGCATACAGATATCTCAAGAGGCAGGTCAGGTGGTCTGGTATTCCCATCT
>SJYB01006376.1:18780-30593 GCA_006408585.1 Antidorcas marsupialis
TGCAATTGTGCAGTAGTTTGAGTATTCTTTGGCATTGCCTTTCTTTGGAATTGGAGTGAAAACTGACCTTTTCCAGTCCTGTGGTCACTGCTGAGTTTTCCAAATTTGCTGGCATACTGAGTGCAGCACTTTCACAGCATCATCTTTCAGGACTTGAAACAGCTCAATAGGAATTCCGTCACCTCCACTAGCTTTGTTCGTAGTGATGCTTTCTAAGGACCACATGACTTCACATTCCAAGATGTCTGGTTCTAGATTAGTGATCACATCATCATGATTATCTGGGTCATGAAGATCCTTTTTGTACGGTTTTTCCGTGTATTCTTGCCACCTCTTCTTCATATCTTCTGCTTCTGTTAGGTCCAGACCATTTCTCTCCTTTATCGAGCCCATCTTTGCACGAAATGTTCCCTTGGTATCTCTAATTTTCTTGAAGAGATCTCTAGTCTTTCCCATTCTGTTGTTTTCCTCTATTTCTTTGCATTGATCGCTGAAGAAGGCTTTCGTATCTCTCGTTGCTATTCTTTGGAACTCTGCATTCAGATGCCTTTATCTTTCTTTTTCTCCTTTGTTTTTCACCTCTCTTCTCTTTGCAGCTATTTGTAAGGCCTCCCCAGACAGCCATTTTGCTTTTTTGCATTTCTTTTCTATGGGGATGGACTTGATCCCTGTCTCCTGCACAATGTCACAAACCTCATTCCATAGTTCAAGGTATATATAAATTGAATCATTTTGCTGTACGCCAGAAACTAATACAACATTGTAAATCAACTTCACTTCAATTTTAAAATAAAAATGAAAGTATTCTTCCCTGAAAATTCTACAGAAATCCTTTGGTCCCTGCCTGTTCTTCCTCACAAGCACAGCTGAAAGCCAGCGAGATTTAGATGCGTCCCCTTCGTCTGTGGTTACTCTCAGGGTTGCCTGTGATGGAAAGCGTTCTCAGCCCACTTGGGCCCCACATATCCCAAGTGAGCAGACTGCAGCCAACGCGCCCCACGCCTGTTTTCCCTGCTGCCCACACCTTATTACTAAAGCAATTTAGAGACTGTGTTCTGGAAAGAAAACTCCTTTGCATGTTGTTTTCCCTTTCGAGGTTTCTCACTTCAGTCGGATGGAACACTGGTCTCCGTAACCAGGCTGAGTGACCCCTGGCGCTGAGCCCCATGTGCTCATGCTCCCGTGTGCTGTGCGTCAGAGGTGCGGTTCTCCACCGACCTGTCCACTGCTCCTTCTAGACGAAGAGTTCCTTTCTCTCACATGTCTCTGAATCACGAGGCATCTGACACAACGCCTGGTGCACAGGAAACGCTCAAAAGTTTGTGTTAAAGCCATCATCAGAAGGTAATATCTGAGCTAAGACCCAAAGGTTGAGAAGGCTCTTGCGATGCAAAGATCTAGGGAAAGCACGTTTTATCTGGGCAGAGGAGATAGCACGTGGAAGGCCGGGGACATCAGAAGGACTGGCATGCTTGAGAAGCGGAAGGGAAGCCAGCACGGTTGGGAAAGCCAAGCAAGAGCGAGCAAGAGGCACTCAGGTCTGAAAGGCAGGGGAGAGCTGGCCGCGCGGGGCTCACTCGGTGTTAAAGGGCTTGAGACGCCTGTCGTGGTCCAGTGGTTAAGAACACGCCTGCCAGTGCAGGGGACATAGCTTCAGTCACTGGTCTGGGAATATCCCACGTGCCAGGGAGCAGCTGAGGCCACGCACCACAGCTCCTGACCCTGTGCCCTGGCGCCTGTGCCCTGCAGTGAAAGCAGCCACCACCGCGACAAGCCCAGTGGCCGCAACTAGAGAAAGCCCAGGCGCAGCAGCGACAGCCCAGAGCAGCCGGAAATAAGCAAATGGAGCTTCGTAAGCAAAACAGTTCAGATCTTATTCCATTTTTTTAATTTCTTTATGTTCACTTGGAGGGTAACCGCTTTACAGTGTTGTGCTGGTTTCTGCAATGTATCAACGTGCATCAGCCATAGGTGTTTGGACGTCCCCTCCCTCTTGAACGTTTTCCCACCTCCCACCCCATCCCACCCTCTGCGCTGTCACAGAGCGCCGGACTTCCGCTCCCTGCGCCACGCAGTACATGCCCACTGGCCATCTGACTTTCTACATGGTGGCGCGTGGTGGCGCGTCGGTCTCAGCGCTGCGCTCGCAATTCACCCCACTCCCCAGCTGTGCCCACAGCGCTGTCCTCTCCCGCTGCATCTCCACTGCTGCCCTGCGGATAGCGTCGTCAGTGCCACCTTTCTGTTCAGTTCAGTTCAGTCGCTCAGTCGTGTCCGACTCTTTGCGACCCCATGAATCACAGCACACCAGGCCTCCCTGTCCATCACCATCTCCCGGAGATCACTCAGACTCACGTCCATCGAGTCCGTGATGCCTTCCAGCCATCTCATCCTCAGTCGTCCCCTTCTTCTCCTGCCCCCAATCCCTCCCAGCGTCAGAGTCTTTTCCAATGAGTCAACTCTTTGCATGAGGTGGCCAAAGTACTGGAGTTTCAGCTTCAGCATCATTCCTTCCAAAGAAATCCCAGGGCTGGTCTCCTTCAGAATGGACTGGTTGGATCTCCTTGCAGTCCCAGGGACTCTCAAGAGTCTTCTCCAACACCACAGTTCAAAAGCATCAATTCTTTGGTGCTCAGCTTTCTTCACAGTCCAACTCTCACATCCATACGTGACCACAGGAAAAACCATAGCCTTGACTAGACAGACCTCAGTCGGCAAAGTAACGTCTCTGCTTTTGAATATGCTATCTAGGTTGGTCATAACTTTTCTTCCAAGGAGTAAGCGTCTTTTAATTTCATGGCTGCAGTCACCACCTGCAGTGATTTGGGAGCCCCCAAAAATAAAGTCTGACACTGTTTCCACTGTTTCCCCATCTATTTCCCATGAAGTGATGGGACCAGATGCCATGATCTTTGTTTACTGAATGCTGAGCTTTAAGCCAACTTTTTCACTCTCCTCTTTCACTTTCATCAAGAGGCTTTTTAGTTCCTCTTTACTTTCTGCCATAAGTGTGATGTCATCTGCATATCTGAGGTTATTGGTATTTCTTCTGGCAATCTTGATTCCAGCTTGTGTTTCTTCCAGTCCAACGTTTCTCATGATGTACTCTGCATAGAAGTTAAATAAGCAGGGTGACAATAGACAGCCTTGATGGACTCCTTTTCCTATTTGGAACCAGTCTGTTGTTCCATGTCCAGTTCTAACTGTTGCTTCCTGACCTGCATACAGATTTCTCAAGAGGCAGGTCAGGTGGTCTGGTATTCCCATCTCTTTCAGAATTTTCCACAGTTGATTGTGATCCACACAAAGGCTTTGGCATAGTCAATGAAGCAGAAATAGATGTTTTTCTGGAACTCTTTGCTTTTTCCATGATCCAGTGGATGTTGGCCATTTGATCTCTGGTTCCTCTGCCTTTTCTAAAATCAGCTTGAATATCAGGGAGTTCACGGTTCACGTATTGCTGGAGCCTGGCTTGGAGGACTTTGAGCATTACTCTACTAGCGTGTGAGACGAGTGCAGCGGACTCCATATATGCCCGTTACTAGATGATACTTGTTTCCCTTTTTCTGACTTTCTAGTTTCATCCACTTTGTTAGAACTGAATCAGATGTGTTCCTTTTCATGGCTGAGTAATAATCCACTGTGCATACGTGCCACGACTTTTTTATATACTCAACCGTCAGTGGACATCAGGTTTCCTACATGTCCTAGCTACTGTAAATACAGTGCTGCAATGAACATTGGGGTGCGTGTGTCTTTTTCAGTTATGGTTTCCTTGGGGTATATGCCCAGTAGTGGGATTATTGGGAGTTTCATTCCAGGTTTTTTAAATAATCTCCATATTGTTCTCCATAGTGGCTGCATCAACTTATATTCCCTCCAATAGGGCAAGTTCCCTTTTCTCCACATCCTATCCAGCTTTTATTGTTTGTAGACTTTTTGATGATGGCCATTCTGACCAGGATGAGATGATACCTCATTGTAGCTCTGATTTGCATTTCTTTAATAATGAGCAATGCTGAGGATGACCCTGAAGTGGGTTTTTGTTTGTATTACTGACGTTTGGTTGATTTACAATATTATATACATTTCAGGTACACTACATTGCTGTTGTTGTTCAGCCATCCAGTCGTGTCTGACTCTTTGTGACCCCGTGAATCGCAGCACACCAAGCCTCCCTGTCCATCACCAACTCCCGGAGTTCACTCAAGTTCACGTTCATTGCCTTGGTGATGCTGTCCAGCCATCTCATCCTCTGACGCCCTCTTCTCCTTCTGCCCTCAATCTTCCCCAGCATCAGGGACTTTTCCAAAAAGTCATCAGTGTGCATCAGATGACCAAAATACTGGAGCTTCAGCTTCAGCATCAGTACTTCCAGTGAATATTCAGGACTGATCTCCCTTAAGATTGACTGGTTTGATCTCCTTGCAGTCCAAGGGATGTTCAGGAGTCTTCTCAAGCACCTGAGTTCAAAGGCATCAATTCTTTGGTGTCCTGCCTTCTTTGCAGTCCAGCTCTCACAACCGTACATGACCACCGGGAAGACCGTAGCCTTGGCTGTATGGACCTTTGTCAGCAGAGTAATGTCTGCTTTCCAACACACTGTCTAGGTTTGTCATTGCTTTCCTGCCAAGAAGCAATCGTCTTCTGATTTCACGGCTGCAGTCACCATCCGCAGTGATTTTTTGGAGCCCAAGAGGAAATCTGTCATTACTTCCAGCTTTTCCCCTTCTATTTGCCATGCAGTAATGAGGCCAGATCCCACGGTCTTAGCTTTTTTAATATTCATTCTTAAGCTGGCTCTTTCACTCTCCTCCTTCACCCTCAAGAGGCTCTTCACTTTCTGCCATTAGAGTCCACATATCCACATATCTGAGGTTGTCGTTTCTCCCTCCTGTCTTGATTCTGGCTTGTAACTCATCCAGCCCAGCATTTCTCATGATGTGCTCAGCGTATTAGTTAAACAAACAGGGTGACAGCAGACAGCCCTGTTATACTATTTTCTCAATCTTGAACCAGTCAGTTGCTCATACAGGGTTCAAACTGTTGCTTCTTGACCCACATACAGATTTCTCGGGAGACAGGTAAGGTGATCTGGTATTCACAACTTTCTAAGAGCTTTCCACAGTTGGTCATGATCTACACAGTCAAAGGCATTAGCGTAATCAATAAAACAGAGATAGATGTTTTCCTGAAATTCCCTTGCTTTTGCTATAATTCAGCGAATGTTGGCAATTTGATCTCTAGTTCCTCTTCCTTTTCTAAACCCAGCTTGGACATCTGGAAGTTCTTGGTTCACATAATGTTGAAGCCTAGCATGCAAGGTTTTAAGCATGACCTTACTAGCATGTCTGACGGTTAGCACACTCTTTGGTACTACCCTTCTTGGGAACTGGGATGAGGATTGACCTATTCCAGTCCTGTGGCCACTGCTGAGTCTTCCAGCTTGGCTGACATAATGAATGCAAAACCTTGACGGCTCCTCCTTTAGGGATCTGAATAGCTCTGCTGGGATTTCATCGCATCCACTAGCTTTATCAACGGCAGTGCTCCTTAATGCCCACTTGATTTCACACTCCAGACTGCCTGGCTCTGGGTGACTAACCACACCATTATAATAATCCGTTTCATTAAGACCTTTTTTATACAGTTCTTCTGTGTGTTCTTCCCATCTCTTCTTGATCTCTTCAGCAGCTACCAAGTCTCTGCCTTATTTATCCTTTATTGTGCCCATGTTTGGCTGGAAAGCTCCCTTGACGTTTCCAGTTTTCCTGAAGAGATCTCCAGTCCTTCCTTTTTTGTTGTTTTCTTCTATTATTAGACACTGCTCATTGAAGGAGGCCTTCTTGTCCCTTCTAGCTACTCTGAGAACTCCATGTGTTACTCGATGTACCTTTCCCTCTCCCCCTTGCTTTTCGCTTCTCTTCATCCTTTCCCTATTCATAAAGCCTCTTCTGATAACCACTTTGCCTTCTCGCTTTTCTTTTTCTTTGGGATGGTTTTGTTCACTGCCTCCTGTACAATTATGGGCCTCTCTCCATAGTTCCTCAGGCACACGGTTATCTAATCCAGTCCTTTGAATCTATTCGCTACTTCTACTGAGAATTCATATGGGATTTAAGTCATACCTGGCTGGCCTAGTATTTTTCCTGGTTTTCTTTAGATTAAACCTGAATGTTGCTCTAAGAAGCTGAAGATCTGAGCCACAGTCAGCTCCAGGTCTTGTTTTTGCTGACTGTATAGAGCTTCTCCTTCTTCAGCTTCAGAGAATGTACCGATTTGATTCTAGTACTGGCCATTGGGTGGTGTCCATGTGTAACGTCAGCTCCTGTGCTGTTGAAATAGAGCATTTGCTACGCTAGTGCATTCTCTTGGCAGAGTTCAGCTAGCCTTTGTCCTACCTCACTTTGTTCTCCAAGGCCAAACTTGCCTGTTACTCCAGGTATATCTTGACTTCCCAACTGCATTCCAATCCCTGAGGGTGAATAGAACAACTTTTTAGGTGTTAGTTCCAGGAGGTCTTCATGGCACTGATCAACTCCACCTTCTTCGGCATCGGTGGTAGGGGCATCGACTTGGATTACTCTGATGTTGAATGGCTTGCCTTGGGAATGAACTGAGATTATTCTGTCATTTCTGAGGTTGGACCCAAGTACTGTATTTCAGACTCGTTCATTGATTGTGGGGGCTACTCTGTTTCTTCTATGGAATTCTTGCCCACAGTAGTAGATATAATGGTCACCTGAATTAAATTCACCCATTCCTGTCCATTTTAGTTCTCTGATTCCTAGGATGTCAATGTTTATTCTCATCATCTCCGGCTTGACCATGTCCAGTTTTCCTTGATTCATAGTCCTAACATTCCAGGTTCTTATACAATACTGTTCTTTACTTTCATCACCAGACGCACCAACAGCTGAGCATCCTACCCACTTTGGCCCAGCCACTTCATTCACTCTGGGACTATTGTTAACTCTCCTCTGCTCTTCCCCAGTAGCACACTGGACACCTTCAGACCTGGGGGACTCATCTTTTGGTGTCGTATCTTTCTGGATTTTTATATGGTTCATGGGGTTCTCACAGCAAGTACACTGGGGTGGTTCCCATTCCCCCCACCAGTGGATCACGCTTTGTCAGAACTCTCTGCTATGACCCATCCCTTGTGGGTGGCCCTGCACGGCATGGCTCATAGCTTCACTGAGTTATGCAAGCCCCTTTGTCATGACAAGGCAGTGATCCATGAAGGTGCTTTTTGTTTGAAGTGAATTTTTGTTTGTTTTTTTGACATATAGTTGATTTACAATATTATGTACATTTCAGGTGTTCAACATACTGAATCACAATTTTTAAAGGCTATACTCCATTTAAAGTTATCATAAAATATTGACTGTATTCCCTGTGCTGTACGGTATATCTTGTGGCTTATTTATTTTGTACATAGTGGTTCATACTTAACTGCCCCATCTTGCCCCTCCTCCTTCCCTCTCCCCACTAGTAATGACTAGTTTGTTCTCTGTATCTGTGAGTCTGTGTCTTCTGTGCTGTAATCACTAGTTTGTTTCATTCTTAGATCCCACATATAAGTAATAAACAGTATTTGTACTTCTCTTGCATTTATCTGATGATTAGCATCTTTTCACATGCCTATTGGACGCCTGTATGTCTTCTTTGGAAAAAATGACTATTCAGTTCTTCTGCCCATTTCTTAATGGGGTTGTTTGGTTTTTTGATGTTGAGTTGTATAAACTGTCTATAGATTTTAGATATTAGCCCTTATCAATCATATTATTTGCAAATATTTTCTCCCATTCAGTAGGTTGTCTTTTCATATTGCTGACAGTTTCCTTTTTTGTTAAAAAAAAAAAAAACGTTTAAGTCTAATTAGGTCCCATTTGTTTTATTCTTGCTTTTGTTTTCTTTTCCTTGGAAGACAAAAAATTATCACTACAATATATGTCAAAAAGTATTTTGCCTATGCTTTCTTCTAGGAGTTGTATGGCTTCAGATCTTACATATAGGTTGTTATTCCATTTTGAGTTTATTTTGTGTATGGTGTTAAAGAATGTTCTAATTTCATTCTTTTCCATGTATCTGTCCAGTTTTCCCAGCACCACTTATTGAAGAGACTGCATTTTGTCCATTGTGTATTCTTGCCTCTTTAGTCAAAGATTAATTGATCATAATTAACTGAATGGGTTATAAAATCATTATGGAGAACAAGTCACAGAGAAGGAAAATTGGAATCCAAGAGACTAAGTCAGAGATGATGGGGATTGGATTGGGAGATGGCAGTGGAGACAGACAGACATGAGTGGATTGGAGAGAACTTTCAGAGAGAAAGCTGGTGGCCCCTGGGGGTGGGCTAGATATGAGGGTGACGGAGAGGAGGAAGCTAAAGGTGATTCTTTCTTTTTACAGTTTCACAGTTGGGTAAAAGGTTTCTACAGTTGAGTGAGTGGATTTTATAATTGGATAGCCCTTTCTGAGTTCGGGAAGGAATTCATCAGAGAAAAGAACAGGAGATGAGAAAACACAGAACTCCTTCAAATGCACCCAGCTGCCCTTTCAGACACCATGTGCAGGGGTCTGCTTCAAACCTGGGATTCTCTTATTGAACTGCAGTTGATTTACGATGTTGTGTTAGTTTCAAATGTGCAGCAAAGTGAGTCAGTTTTTATATGTACACATATAGTATACAATATATATACATGATATTTTCAGATTCTTCTCCATTATAGATTATTACACAATACAGAATGTAGCTGCCTTTGTTATACAGTGGGACCTTGTTGTTCATATATTTGGTAGTGAGTATCTCATTCAGATATGAAGGAGAAATTAAAAACTTTACAGACAAACAAAAGCTGAGAGAATTCAGCACCACCATACCAACTCTTCAACAAATGCTAAAGGATGTTCTCTAGACAGGAAACACAGAAAAGCTTTATAAAAACAAATCCGAAACAACAAATTAAATGGCAACAGGATCATACTTATCAATAATTACCTTATAACAAGTGGTGCTGGGAAAACTGGTCAACCACTTGTAAAAAAATAAAACTAGAACACTTTCTAACACAATCCACAAAAATAAACTCAAAATGGATTAAAGATCTAAATGTAAGACCAGAAACTATAAAACTCCTAAAGGAGAACATAGGCAAAACACTCCCCGACATAAATCACAGCAGGATTCTCTATGATCCACCTCCCAGAATACTGGAAATAAAAGCAAAAATAAACAAATGGGACCTAATTAAAATTAAAACCTTCTGCACAACAAAGGAAACTATAAGCAAGGTGAAAAGACAGCCTTCGGAATGGGAGGAAATAATAACAAATGAAGCAACTGACAAACAACCAATCTCAAAAATATACAAGCGACTTATGCAGCTCAATTCCAGAAAACTAAAAAACCCAATCAAAAAATGGGCCAAAGAACTAAATAGACATTTCTCCAAAGAAGACATACAGATGGCTAACAAACACATGAAAAGATGCTCAATATCACTCATTATCCGAGAAAGGCAAATCAAGACCACAATGAGGTACCATTTCAGACCAGTCAGAATGGCTATGATCCAAAAGTCTACAAGCAATAAATGCTGGAGACGGTGTGGAGAAAAGGGAACTCTCTTACACTGTTGGTGGGAATGCAAACTAGTACAGCCACTATGGAGAACAGTGTGGAGATTCCTTAAAAAACTAGAAATATAACTGCCTTATGACCCAGCAATCCCACTGCTGGGCATACACACCAAGGAAACCAGAATTAAAAGAGACACGTGTACCCCAATGTTCATCGCAGCACTGTTTATAATAGCCAGGTCATGGAAGCAACCTAGATGTCCATCAGCAGACGAATGGATAAGAAAGCTGTGGTACATATACACAATGGAGTATTATTCAGCCATTAAAAAGAATACATTTGAATCAGTTCTAATGAGGTGGATGAACCTGGAGCTTATTATACAGAGTGAAGTAAGTCAGAAAGAAAAACACCAATACAGTATACTGACACATATATATGGAATTTAGAAAGATAGTAATGATAACCCTGTATGCAAGACAGCAAAAGAAACACAGACGTATAGAACAGACTTTTGGACTTTGTGGGAGAGGGAGAGGGTGGGATGATTTGGGAGAATGGCATTGAAACATGTATAATATCATGTAAGAAACAAATAGCCAGTCTAGGTTTGATACAGGATACAGGATGCTTGGGGCTGGTGCACTGGGATGACCCAGAGAGATGATATTGGGAGGATGGTGGGAGGAGGGTTCAGGATTGGGAACTCATGTACACCTGTGGCGGATTCATGTCAATGTATGGCAAAACCAATATAGTATTGTAAAGTAAAAATAAATAAATAATTATCTTAAATGTAAATGGGTTGAATGCCCCAACCTAAGACAAAGACTGGCTGAATGGATACAAAAACAAGACCCTTATATATGTTGTCCACAAGAGACCTGCCTCACAAGGGACACATACAGACTGAAAGTGAAGGGCTGGAAAAAGATATTCCACACAAACAGAGACCAAAAGAAGCAGGAGTAGCAATATTCATATCAGATAAAATAGACTTTAAAATAAAGGCTGTGAAAAGAGACAAAGAAGGACACTACATAATGATCAAAGGATCAATCCAAGAAGAAGACATAACAATTCTAAATCGATATGCACCCAACATAGGAGCACACAATATGTAAGGCAAATGCTAACAAGAGGAAAGTAACAGTAACACAATAATAGGGAGAGGCTAGAGGAGCCATCCATTGTTGAAGGTCAGGAAGGGTGGCAGGAGAAGATACCCCTCATCCAAGGTAAGGAGCAGCGGCTGCGCTCTGCTGGAGCAGCCATGAAGAGATACCCATGCCCAAGGTAAGAGAAACCCAAATAAGATGGTAGGTGTTGCAAGAGGGCATCAGAGGGCAGACACACTGAAACCATACTCACAGAAATGTAGTCAATCTAATCACACTAGGACCACAGCCTTGTCTAACTCAGTGAAACCAAGCCATGCCCGTGGGGCAACTCAAGATGGGTGGGCATGGTGGAGAGATCTGACAGAATGTGGTCCACTGGAGAAGGGAATGGCAAGCCACTTCAGTATTCTTGCCTTGAGAACCCCATGAACAGTATGAGAAGTCAAAATGATAGGATACTGAAAGAGGAACTCCCCGGGTCAGTAGGTGCCCAATATGCTACTGGAGATCAGTGGAGAAATAACCCTAGAAAGAATGAAGGGATGGAGCCAAAGCAAAAACAGTACCCAGCTGTGGATGTGACTGGTGATAGAAGCAAGGTCCAATGGTTTAAAAGCAATATTGCATAGGAACCTGGAATGTCAGGTCCATGAATCAAGGCAAATTGGAAGTGGTCTAACAAGAGATGGCAAGAGTGAACGAACGTTGACATTCTAGGAATCAGTGTACTAACATGGACTGCAATGGGTGAATTTAACTCAGATGGCCATTACATCTGCTACTGCGGGCAGGAATCCCTCAGAAGAACTGGAGTAGCCATCATGGTCAACAGAAGAGTGCGAAATGCAGTACTTGGATGCAACCTCAAAAACGACAGAATGATCTCTGTTAGTCTCCAAAGCAAACCACTCAATATCACAGTTATCCAAGTCTATGCCCCAACCAGTAATGCTGAAGAAGCTGAAATTGAATGGTTTTATGAAGACCTAAAGACCTTTTAGAACTAACACCCAAAAAAGATGTCCTTTTCATTATAGGGGACTGGAATGCTAAAGTAGGAAGTCAAGAAACACCTGGAGTAACAGGCAAATTTGGCCTTGGAA
>SJYB01006377.1:0-30242 GCA_006408585.1 Antidorcas marsupialis
TGGAACCAATCTGTTTGACTTAGTCCCTATGAATCCCAGATCTTTCTTCTATAAAATAAGGAGGTAATGTTAGGGACAATACATTGACTAAAACTGCCTACCCTGGCCAGGCACCATAGTAACTATTTGTTTGAGTTATTTTATGATGGGAGGTCCTGGTAAGGAATATGGAACTAATAAGCCACCATCAACTGGAAGACTTCAGAAAAAGTTAAAAGGAGATGTCACGTTTCCTACCACCTGCCAGAATCCTCCTCTCTGGCGTCCATCTTGGCTGAACAATGCATGCACCACCAGGAAGGACCCTGAACCAGAGTAATTGGCCAGAAACAACCTGGAAGCTAATCCCATCTCCATAAAGCCTGAGACCGCGAGCCACGCTGAAGCGCAGCTCTCCTGTTTTCCCTTGCCCTCCTGCTCTTCTCCCAGGCACCCCCTTCTCAATAAAGTCTCTTACTTGTCAGCACGTGTGTCTCCTCGGACAATTCATTTTCAAGTGTTAGACAAGAGCCCCCTTTTGAGCCCTTGAAGGGGTCCCCCTTTTTTCAACAATAATACCTGACTCTGTGGGTGGTTTTGAGTAGTCACATGAGATCGTGTCAGTGAGGATCCTGGAACACGGTGGGCCCTTGTCAACGTCAGTTTCCTTACCCTTTCTCACAAGAGCAGATGTTCATCTCATGCCTGAAAACTGAACCAGGCCTGGTGGTGAAATGGCCAGCTCCTTGAAGGCAGGTCAAGACTCCCTGCTGGCTGTGACCTTGGGCGTCTCATCTGGAATTGCAGCATCGTCAAGCTTCATCTGAAGAGTTACGTTCACTAGGTTAAGACCAGGCTGATAGGAGTGAGGCGTGTCGGGCCTCAAGTGTAAGGAGCTGGTCAGGGTCGCATCTGTTTGCACAGGGTTGGCACTTGTCCTGACGGTGACCCTGAACTCACCCACTGAGGCAAGGTGGGTGCCCCCGGCCAGGGAGAGAATGGGCTGCTGCTGTTGCTGAGTCGCTTCAATCATGTCCGACTCTGTGTGACCCCATAAATGGCAGCCCACCAGGCTCCCCCATCCCTGGGATTCTCCAGGCAAGAACACTGGAGTGGGTTGCCATTTCCTCCTCCAATGCATGAAAGTGAAAAGTTAAGTGGAGTCACTGAGTCGTGTCCGACTCTTCGCAACCCCATGGACTGCAGCCTACCAGGCTCCCCCATCCGTGGGATTTTCCAGGCAAGAGTANGCAGCCCACCAGGCTCCCCCATCCCTGGGATTCTCCAGGCAAGAACACTGGAGTGGGTTGCCATTTCCTCCTCCAATGCATGAAAGTGAAAAGTTAAGTGGAGTCACTGAGTCGTGTCCGACTCTTCGCAACCCCATGGACTGCAGCCTACCAGGCTCCCCCATCCGTGGGATTTTCCAGGCAAGAGTACTGGAGTGGGGTGCCATTGCCTTCTCCTGAGAAAATGGGCACTGGGGTTAAAATCTGTGGTTATTTTCTGGAAAGAGACAAAACCCCCTTCAAACTGTTTCAACAAAAGCAAGTTTGTTTTAAAGATATGTTCAAGGTTAAAATGGGGAACAAGTTCTCATGGAGCTCATCAGAGATCTAGCATCCAGGAATGGGCCAGGCCCCAAGGATGCTGGGCTGGGAGGCTGGGCCTGGAAGCACGGTGACCCCTGGAGCCCCGGCAGGAGTTCAGGGCCTCCGGCTCCTGTGGCGCCCGTGCCTCCTTGCCGGTTTCCCAGCCTCAACTCAGAGTCTTGTCTGTTTTCAGACTGAAACTGAGCAGCACCCTGCTGGGCTCCTGGGACCAAAAACTTTTTTGTTTCTCATTTCTTGATGGCAGGAAAGANGCCTCCGGCTCCTGTGGCGCCCGTGCCTCCTTGCCGGTTTCCCAGCCTCAACTCAGAGTCTTGTCTGTTTTCAGACTGAAACTGAGCAGCACCCTGCTGGGCTCCTGGGACCAAAAACTTTTTTGTTTCTCATTTCTTGATGGCAGGAAAGAAATAGCAACCCACTCCAGTACTGTTGCCTGGAAAATCCCATGGACAGAAGAGCCTGGTAGCACGGGGTCTCAAAGAGTCGGACACGACTGAGCGATTTCACTTTTCTTTCAGCCGTCAAGATCTCCCCTGAGTTCCAAAGGGCAGGTTCAACAGCTGCTGTTTAGGCAAGGGAGGGGATCAGAGACCAAGGAAGGGACAGTTAAGAAACAATAGTACAGCCTTGGGACAGGGTCCGGCTTCCCCCTCAAGGAATACACAGAACAATTTTCTTTGAGCTGTTTTGCAGATACTGAAACCCCCACCAGGTGGGAGAAGTTAACTGAGTGGCTTCCACAAGCACAGGGATTCCAGACCGGCATTTTGATGATGCTGTCTCCCACTTACCTCACCATCAACCAATCAGAAGATTGTCCATGAGCTGATCCCCTCCCCCTCTTTGAACCATTGCTATAAAACTCCTCACTCTCCCCTCCAGGCTGGGACACACAGTGTTGAGGGCATTAGCCAGATATGGGTCTCTTCCTTCGGCAAACCAATAAAGCTATTCTTTTTTACTTCATCCAAAACTCTGACTCCGAGATTTAATTCAGTATGGGGCACAGAGGCTGGATTCAGCTTCAAGACGAAGCTTCTGGGGCTCCCCTGCTGGCCCAGCAGTTAAGACTTTGCCTTCCATTGCAGGGGGTTCTGGTTTAATCCCTGGTCAGGGACCTGAGATCCCACATGCCTTGCAGCCAAAACATCAAACAGAAGCAATATTGTAACCATTCAATAAGACTTTAAGTTTAATCATGCACATCCAGAAAAAAAAAAAAACTTTAAAAAAGAAAGACTACCCCTCTGTCCACGGTTTTCCTTTAGCCCCTGAGTACCCGGGTCTTTGCTGCCTCCATGCCCTCCTGCATGCATCTCTCTGCCTGGACACTTTTGCCTCTTCTTGCCACCAGAAGATCCTCGCTCCTTTCTCAGGACCTAGCCTCACTGCCCTTTCATCTAAGAGGCTTTCACTGGCCCTCCACATGACGCAGGGCTTCCCCGGCGGCTCGGTAGTAAAGGATCCACCTGCAGTGCATGAGCCACAGGAGACGCGGGTTCAGTCCTCGGGTTGGGAGGATGCCCTGGAGGAGGGCATGGCAACCCACTCCAGCATTCCTGCCTGGAGAATCCCATGGACAGAGGAGCCTGGTGGGCTACAGTCCATGGGGTTGCAAAGCGTCAGACATGACTGAAGTGACTTAACACACACGCATGCATACACCTGTAGCCTGTAAGTCTCCTCCAAAGCCCTTTGTGTAGCTACACTTTTACTTGGATAGCTACTTGTTCCACATCTTGTATTTCCCACTAGAACATCAATTCCTTGATGAAAAGAACTGTCTCCATTTTGTTATTTATACTCTAGTGCCTGGCACAGTGTTCAGTGTGTGGGAAATCCTCCATAAATATGTGCTGAATGGAGAAAGGGCCCTTTCTTCACCCGATAAACTAGCTATTACCATGCTTTCAGCTACACTCCATTTATCTGTTTTCTGTTGCCATTTGCTGTTTGCTTCCGCGGTTTCTGAGACCCTTTCCTCCACCCTGAAACTCGCTCCCAGCCCCTCCCAGCCTCTGCAGGTCTTCTCCTCATCTTTCCACTGCAGCCCCTCCAAACACCAACTGGCAGTCTTTCTATGCTTCTTAGTTTGAATTGCCTGGAGAAAAAAAATGTGACTGATTCAGCTCATCTCGTCGGGAGAAATCAGAGGGCTGATTCTCTGATAGACGGCCGATCTATGGACCAGTCACCCCCAGAGAGCTGTCAAGCTAACCCCACTCCATTGTCACCAGCCACATGAGGCTGTTGAACACTTGAAATTTGGCTGGTGCCATGTGTTGAAACGGTATTTTTACAGATTTGTTAAATCAAATATTATTAAAATCAGTGTTGTCTTTTTACATCTTTAATGGGTCTATGAGAAAAGTTAAAACCATGTATCTGCCTTACATATTTTTGCTGCTCAGGGCTGAACCAGTTGTTGCTGGAGGGAGTCAGGTTACATGGTGTAAACAGGGGCTGTGTTGAGGGACGCTTCCTTTAGAAGGAGGCGCTGAGTGACATCTCAGTTATGTCTTGATGACTACAATTATTATCACAGTTCTTTCAACAATTATTTATTGCATAATTCCACAGTAGCATCAGGGCTTCCCTGCTGGCTCGGTGAGTAACGAATCTGCCTGCAATGCAGGAAATCCAGGTTCAGTCCCTGGGTTGGGAAGATCCCCTGGAGAAAGAAATGGCAACCCACTCCAGTATTCTTGCCTGGGAAATACCATGGACAGAGGAGCTGGGCAGGCTACCATCCATAGAGTCACAAAGGGCAGACATGGCTTAGTGACTAAACCACCATTATCCCACAATAGTATTATTTAAACATTTTTTTCTGATTGTATTAGTTATCTATTGGTGTTACCAATGTTAAGACAAGCTTGGTGGCTTCAAGAAACATGTGTTTATTATTTCACAGTTTCTATGGATCAGGAGTGCAGACGCAGTTTACCTAGGTCCTTGCCTTTAGGGGCTCATAAGGCTGAAGTCAAGGTATTGGTTGGGCCACCCTCTCTCCTCAAGGCTCTGCTGGGTGGTTGTGGGTAGTTATGGGCTTATGTGGCTTTGGCAGAATTTAGTTCCTTGTAGCTAGAGTACTCAGGATATTTGTTTCTTTCTTTTGATTATATAAGTGTCAGGTGTACAGCATTATCGTTTTACATATGTATGCATTACAAAGTGCTCATCTTCTCAAGTTTGGTTGCTACTCAGCATCATATAGTTGACTCCCTTCACCCATTTTGCCCACTACCTAACCCACTTCCCTCTCATAACCACTAATCCAATCTCTGTATTTATGAGTTTTTAGAAATTTTATTTGTTGGCTTTTTTTTTTTTTTTGCATCCCACATACGAGTGAGTAAGTAAATGAAGTCGCTCAGTCATGTCCGACTCTTTGCAACCCCGTGGACTGTAGCCCACCAGGCTCCTCCTTCCATGGGATTCTCCAGGCAAGAATACTGGAGTGGGTTGCCATTTCCTTCTCCAGGGTGTCTTCCTGACCCAGGGATCAAACCCAGGTCTCCCACATTGGAGGCAGACGCTTTAACCTCTGAGCCACGAGTGAAGTCATTTGATATTTGTTTTTCTCTTTGGAGNCTTTGCAACCCCGTGGACTGTAGCCCACCAGGCTCCTCCTTCCATGGGATTCTCCAGGCAAGAATACTGGAGTGGGTTGCCATTTCCTTCTCCAGGGTGTCTTCCTGACCCAGGGATCAAACCCAGGTCTCCCACATTGGAGGCAGACGCTTTAACCTCTGAGCCACGAGTGAAGTCATTTGATATTTGTTTTTCTCTTTGGAGATCCTATAGGACATCCAATTAGCCATACTTGGTTCTGCCTCTGATTTCATGACTGTCTGGCTGGAGACATGCTAACATACTTCCAGAGCCCTGTGGAGTGATACTCACCACATGCTCAATCTGGTCAGCCAGGAGGATGTGTACGTGTAACCCTGAAAGGTGCAGAATATCACCCAAGGGCCTGAGCATTCGGACAGTCCTTCAGAGCTACCTGTCTTTAGAGCTCGCTGTCTAGTCACGTGCTTGTTTATTTATACATAGTAATATAGTACTGAAGGGTTTCCCCAGTGGCACAGGGGTAAAGAATCCACCTACAGTGCGGGAGACTTGGGTTTGATTCCTGGGTCAGGAAGATCCCCTGAAGAAGGAAACCCATGCCAGTATTCTTGTCTGGGAAATGCCATGGGCAGAGGAGCCTGGTGAGCTACTGTCCATGGGGTTGCAAAGAGTCAGACGTGGCTTAGAGACTAAACCACACCAAGTATAGCATTGAATACCGTGCTCCGTATAGCACAATTTCAGTCTCAACAGTGTCCCACCCTTTCCATTTGCCGTATGGGGAAACTGAGGCCAGAAAAGCCAAACGGACTGAGCTGGAGCTGGAACCCAGACACTCTGCTTCTTGGGCTGGCTTTCTCTTTCTGAGCTAACGGCCTTTCTATGTCTCTGGGAGTCCTGCCGCTCCACGGAGAGGGTGCAGGATAATTAGATCCCCCTTTCCCACCCTTCTCTCCCTTTCAACACTTTGTAAACTATTTTTTCCCTAGTTCTACCTTTTTAGCCTTTCACAGCTGCTCATTTGGATAAGATCTGGTACCCACGATTTTCTCTGATGAGCAACATCACAGCCCAGTCCCCTTCCCATGGGAAGCCAGAGGAGGGGACAGGGAGAACAGGGAACGTTTCCCATTAAATTGGCCTCCTGCAATCTGCAGAGTTTAATCTTAACTTGAAAGTGTTTTTGATCAGCTTTCAGGCTGCTCCCTCCTTCCGGCCCACCCCTGTCTTTGGGCCCAGCACCCTGTCTCTCCCCTGCATTCGCCTGCATTCAAAGTTGTGGGCGATGGATGCGGGGTGGAGGGGTGGAGGGAGGAAATGAGTGGTCCTTCTTTTATCTGCATCTTCCAGCTGCCTTTCTGGACAGACGGAAGTGCTAACTCCAGTTCCTTTTCTAGTAGCCGAGGATCAGCTGCTGTATTGAGAGCTGACCTGGTGTCTCTGTTTCAAAGGCATCTTCAGCCCAGCGCTCACAGCAGCTGCTCCCTCCTTCAGCCTCTTTCCTCCCTCATCCTTTCTCCTCCCCGCTCCTTCCTCCTCTCCCCTGACTCCCCTCTCACCCCTGCCCTTGCCCTTCTTCTCTGGTTTCTTACACCACGTTTCCAGTGCTGTCCTTCTATGGTTTGGAACAAATCACTGACACGGCTTCCCTGCCAAGCAAATAAAGTCTGACCTCCTTCTAAACGGTTCAGGATTTGCAGGAAAAATAATGTCTGAATGTTTCAGAGGCTTCATTATTAATATATTTGTTTGGTGGAATGTAGGTTTACAGAGAAAGGGAGACCATTTGCTTATTCCAGAAGTGAATTCCTGGCAGGGGAATATCTGTCCAGACTGAAGGTACTTGAAGATCCTCTTTTCCCCAGAGGTACTGAGAGGTGTTATTACTCCAGATGAACTAAATGCATCTTTACGGTCGCAGGGTGGGAAAACTCCTGACCGGGTAAGGCTAGCCATGTTCTTGGTGTTCACCAGACTTCTGTCTGAGATCTGGTTCTTCCGCCTTCTCAGGGTGACCTTGGGTAGGTTTCTAACCTCTGGGAACCTCAGCTTTCTCATCAGTTTAGTGCTGATAAAGATAGTGCCTACTTGGGTTTGTTCCAGGGAGCATGTGAGGCGATGATGTTTGTAAGCTTCCCTTGACTATAGTAAGCGCTTAATAAACACCAGCTCTGCCTTCCCCTTTGTGTGTGTGCTCAGTCACTAAGTCATGCCTGACTCTTTGCAACCCCAGGGACTGTAGCCCACCAGGCTGCTCTCTCCCTGGGATTATCCCAGCAAGAATACTAAAGTGGGTTGCCATTTCCTTCTCCAGGGGATCTTCCCAACCCAGGGACTAAGCTCGCAGCTCCTGCATTGACAGGCAGGTTCTTTACCACTGAGTCACCAGGGAAGCCCTCTGTCTTCCTTTCCTCGGGATCAATTGCAAGGAAGAAGACTTGCCCCTTGGAACTCCACCCTCTGCCCATGGTCCCTTATCTTGTTCCATTCAGTTCAGTTGCTCAGTCGTGTCCGACTCTTTGCAGCCCCATGGACTGCAGCACGCCAGGCCTCCCTGTCCATCGCCAACTCCCAGAATTTACCTAAACTCATGTCCACTGAGCCAGTGATGCCATCCAACCATCTCATCCTCTGTCATCCCCTTCTCCTCCTGCCCTCAATCTCTCCCAGCATCAGAGTCTTTTCAAATGAGTCAGCTCTTTGCATCAGGTGGCCAAAGTATTGGAATTTCAACTTCAACGCCACCCCTGTCTTGGTAGCTGTACAATTTGAGGAAGGGCTTCGGGCTAGTTTCTTTTCTGAAGCCTTGTTTTCTCTTTGGTAAAGTAATTCTAGCTCGGATTGTAGGGAGGACTCGACTGTAACACAATCAGTGCACTGTGAGAACAAAACCGATTCAAACAATCATGTTCAAGAAAACATGTCTGTTGTGCTTTCTAGTTTTTAGAGCTTTTTCATAAACTTCATCTTATTTGATCTAAAGCATCAGAGAAAAATTCAATTTCAAGGCTTCTGCTAATCATGAACTATTCTTATGTCTTCATTAAAGCAGGCCTCCTAGACATTTCTACTTTCCTGTGCTATATGAGTCCAGTCTACATTCTTGTATATTTTTAAATGTAATCGTTTGCCTTTTTTTACATTGCTCTATTGTGCAAAACTTTCACTAGTTTGAGCATTCACATATATACACATATATACCCTATATTTAGATTTTAATTTTTTGGCTAAGAAAAAATTGGGGAAGCCATGCCTATTTTCCCTGCAAGCATCTCCAGTGCAGAAAAGGCTGCTGAGGAGGGCGATAGCAATGGGAGTTCTGGTGACTCACGTGAGTCTCCATTCTGAAGGTGATGGCTGACATTTCACCATCAAAACAGGATCATTTAGACTGTCTTGGATCCCCCGTATGAATGCAGCTGTCGTTAACCATCTACACTGCTATTCGTCATTCGCACCTTATTTATGCATAGCCTAAAAGGATGGGTTGCAGTGAGGGATGTCTAGAGTGAGGACATTTACTTTTTGCAGCAGAGGAGAAAATAGTCCCCAAACCATGAAAATGACTTCAGAAGCTTGATATTTTAGAAGCTTTACTGATGTCTGCTTGGGTCATCCCTTTTACTCTATCCGGCTTCACTTCTTTAGTCCAAGACTCTGGTGCTCATTATGTGAATGGTTGAACTGGCCTCTGTACTGTTTCTTTGACTCCAGAATCAACCTCACTGGTAAATGTGTGATCTTTCGAGCCCCTGTCACACTATGAGAGATGAGACGCATTCTAGCCACATGCAGGTTGGAGCGAGGCATCGTTTCTCGGGCTGCTTCCATCTCTAATAACTGGGTGTCTGGGTCCTCTGTGTTGAGCGCATTCACCAGTGCCTCCTCACTGTGCAGGAGGAGGGAGCAGAGATTTGACCTGAGTCTCTTTGGAGCCCCAGACTTGCTGCTGTTGAGTCGCTTCAGTTTCCTGTGTTTCAGAAGATTCCTACCTGTGCTCCTCTGTGGCCACCTGGCGTCCCTGTCCCCTTCAGAGCTGTTGACCAAGGTCCTGCATTGCAAGAGTGTGGATTTGCTGTGAAATTGACCTCCATCATCTCCTGTCACTGCTGAGCCCATCATGTGGGGGAGGGTAAGGGCCATTGTCTCTGATTATTCCGTGCCGCATATTTTAGGGAGAAAAATAGAAACAGGTGGGTGATTAAATAAACATGTCACTAGCAGTAAAGGTAACATGAGCAAAAATGTGGTCTCTATTGGGATCTAGTTAGGGACTCTTGATTTACAGGAACAATTCTCCTCTTGTTTCCATTGCTGAACTTGGAGAAGTCATTCCTCTGAGCTGGGCCTCAGTTTTCCTTTCTTCAAAATAACAGTGGGAGGAGGGGTTGATCTGACGAATTTTAAATCTAAACTCTGTGCTTCACTAAATTTTGCACCCATATATTTCATAGATTGTTTATCCCTCACATTTTAACGTTTCTCAAGTTGATTTGCCTCTTACCATCAGGTCATATCATAGTTTAATGGCAGCTTTTCTTCTTTGTCAGTGAGACGTAAGATGAGATTGCCATATAGTTGATGGCAGCGAGTGCTTGATGAGTTAGGTAATGTCCATTATGCCTTGCCTCTTCTTGTGACCACATGAAGCAAATGGAGGAGCCAGGTCTCATAGTTGGTAGAATCTCCTTTCTGCCTCACTTCTCAAATTAAGACATCTGGTTGTCATCACCAGGGTTAAGGGGGTGTGTGTGCATGTGTGTGTGTGTTTTGTCACTAAGTCGTGTCCTAATCTCTGTGACCCTGTGGACTATAGCCCTCCAAGCTCCTCTGCCCATGGGATTTCCCAAGCAAGAATAGTGGAGTAGGTTGAAATTACCCTCTCGAGTGAAACTTCACAACCCAAGATTAAACCTACATCTTAACATTGGCAAATAGTTGGAGAAACAATGGAAACAGTGACAGGCTTAATTTTCTTGGGTTTAAAATCACTGCGGATGGTGTCTGTAGCCATGAAATTAAAAGATGCTTGCTCCTTGGAAGAAAAGCTATGACAAACCTAGGCAGTGCTGGATCGTGGAAAAAGCAAGAGAGTTCCAGAAAAACATCTATTTCTGCTTTATTGACTATGCCAAAGCCTTTGACTATGTGGATCACAATAAACTGTGGAAAATTCTGAAAGAGATGGGAATACCAGACCACCTGACCTGCCTCTTGAGAAATTTGTATGCAGGTCAGGAAGCAACAGTTACAATTGGACATGGGACAACAGACTGGTTCCAAATAGGAAAAGGAGTACGTCAAGGCTGTATATTGTCACCCTGCTTATTTAACTTCTATGCAGAGTATATCATGAGAAACGCTGGGCTGGAAGAAACACAAGCTGGAACCAAGATTGCAGAGAGAAATATCAATAACCTCAGATATGTAGATGACACCACCCTTATGGCAGAAAGTAAAGAGGAATTAAAAAGCCTGTTGATGAAAGTAAAAGAAGAAAGCGAAAAAGTTGACTTAAAGCACAACATTCAGAAAACGAAGATCATGGCATCCAGTCCCATCACTTCATGAGAAATAGATGGGGAAACAGTGGAAACAGTGTCAGACTTTATTTTTTTGGGCTCCAAAATCACTGCAGACGGTGACTGCAGCCATGAAATTAAAAGACGCTTACTCCTTGGAAGAAAAGTTATGACCAATCTAGATAGCATATTCAAAAGCAGAGACATTACTTTACCAACAAAGATCCGTCTAGTCAAGGCTATGGTTTTCCCAGTGGTCACGTATGGATGTGAGAGTTGGACTGTGAAGAAGGCTGAGCACCGAAGAATTGATGCTTTTGAACTGTGGTGTTGGAGAAGACCCTTGAGAGTCCCTTGGACTGCAAGGAGATCCAACCAGTCCATTCTGAAGGAGATCAGCCCTGGGATTTCTTTGGAAGGAATGATGCTAAAGCTGAAACTCCAGTACTTTGGCCACTTGATGTGAAGAAGAGTTGACTCATTGGAAAAGACTGTGATGTTGGGAGGGATTGGGGGCAGGAGGAGAAGGGGACGACCGAGGATGAGATGGCTGGATGGCATCATGGACTCAATGAACGTGACTCTGAGTGGATTCCGGGAGATGGTGATGGACAGGAGGCCTGGCATGCTTCGATTCATGGGGTCACAAAGAGTCGGACACGACTGAACGACTGAACTGAACTGAACTGAGACAGCATATTAGAAAGCAGAGACATCACTTTGCTGACAAAGACCTGTAGAGTCAAAGCTATGGTTTTCCAGTAGTCACATGTGGATGTGAGAGTTGGACCATAAAGAAGGCTGAGTGCCAAAGAAACGATGCTTTTGAACTGAGGTGTTGGAGAAGACTCGAGAGTCCTTGGATAGCAAGGAGATCAAACTAGTCAATCCTAAAGGATATCAGTCCTGAATATTCATTGAAATGAATGATGATGAAGCTGAAGTTCTAATACTTTGGCTACCTGATATGAAGCGTCAACTCATTATCAAGACCCTGATGCTGGGAAAGACTGAAGGCAGGAAAAGTGGATGACAGAGGATGAGATGGCTGGATGGCATTACCGCCTCAATGGACATGAGTTTGAGTGAGCTCCATGAGATGGTCAAAGACAGGGAAGCCTGGTGTGCTGTAGTCCACAGGGTCACAAAGAGTTGGACATGACTGAGCGACTAAACAGCAACTCTAACATTGGCAGGCAAGTTCTTTACCACCGAGCCACCTGGGAAGTCCAGGATTTGGGCTAGTTGCATGTAGAAGAAATCCTCTTCCAAGTAATAGTGGCTTTACAGAAATCATCTTTTTCTTTCTCACATAAAAAAATTTCAGAGAAAAGCTAGCTGGTGTTGGCATGGCCACCGCAGGATCCTCAGGCACTCAGCCTCCCATTATTATTCTGGCTTTTCCATCCCAGTGCCTGGTTTTGTCCTCAAAGTCGCCTGATGGCCAAAGATGTGGATGGAACTTCTGCTTCTCATGGCTAGGGCTCATGAGGATGGAACGGGTGGGGGGGTTTGGTTCTGCTCTTGTTGGTTATGGTTCCATTAAAAGGTCTTCTTGGAATCATCCCACAAAAGTCGACTTACCCTTGGTCCAGAACTTGGTCATATGATCAACCCTTGTTGAAGGGGAGGCTTGGAAACATTGGCTGATAAACGCTCAACACTGGGTAAAAATCACTGTTGTTTTCTAGTTAATGCCTTGCTGCAAATGAAATAAGAGTCTGCTGCTAAGGGGAAAAAAAGGAAACATAGCCCTTGGGTAGCCAACCAGCTGTCTCTGCCACATCAGTGAGGTGTGAAAACTGAATCTAGGGATCAGGATGCAATTTGTCTAAAACTGGCTTGGCCTCAGTTTTCTCTTATATGTAATGAGGTTCATTATGTTTCTATATAATGAAAATAATTTTCAGGCAATTTATAGGAGACATAATGATGAAACAATTTCTTAAATAAAACATACTCTTTAAAATGAAGGGATAGGGGTTTTAATTTTTTTGAGAAAACTTATGAGAAGTTCAAGACCATCATTAATAACTCTGCTTCTCGTTCTGCTCATCTTCATTTCCAAACCTTACTCTTTCCCTCTAACGTGCAAAGAGGCTTTCAGGCCTCCTAGTCTGTGCCAAGGTGTCCAACCTGGACCAGATTCAAACTTTCTGGGCTTAAGGGCACCTGTGTCTTTAGAAACGAATCTGTTCTTTTTTCCGCTCTGGTACGTGCGTACTTTCAGGCCATTTCTTTTTACTCCAATTTCAGTCTCTCATTCTGTTTGCTGGAGATGGCATAGGATGCTCGGCAGGCTCTGGGGCCTGGCGGGGACGTTTGCATACACTGTGGAGATAATTTTGAGGCCAGAGAAGATGTTGCCCTAGTCAGACCCCCTGGATTTAATCCAGTGCTGCCTTTGATTCTTTGATATTTGAGTTCGGAATGTTCACTCCCTCTCTGCTGCCATCCCCTTGCAGTTTCCTTGTCGGGAACATAAGGACTTGTGGGCATCTTGAAATCTACAGAGATGTGAGGACAGATAGCAGACATGAAAGGACCCAGTAGAACTGCTGGCTCAGACTTATTCTGAGTATCTGTTAGTCTACAGTGGGAACTTCTGAATATTAGAACCAGACGAGGCTTTTAAAATCATCAGCTCCTTCCTCCTCACACTGGAATAAATAGACACCCAGTTCAGAGAGTACAGAGTGATTGACCTGTGCCCACAAAACTGGTCTGAGTATCTCCAATCCAATCCAGTCAGACTCAAAATTGCCAACTTTTGCCCATGTCCCAGCTCTGAATACCATTAGCCTGTACATTTAGATCTTAAATTTTGCATTAAAGCATTAAGTGCTTGAACTAGCAAAGAGGATGGACTCCGATTCAGCACATGGGCTGCATCTAACACAGGAGAAGCGAGTCCTGGTGATTGGTTTCATTTGTCTTTCTCAGATCATTTGCAGTCATCTTCAGTAATGATGGAAGCCACAGAGCACCCATGATATCACCCGGAGCCCCAGGACCCGTGGGGTCAGGGTGGGCTTGTCCACTGATGAGATTCAGAGCAAGGCAGGCATTGCCCGGACCTGTCCACAGGGTGCTAACAGCTGCTGTTGTGGGGAAGTGCCGGGCTGGCAGCTGATAACGGGGTGAGGCTGTGTGACAGCTGTGGCTGTCACTTGGGGCCTGGACTGGGAGGTGCCTGTGACCGTAACGAACTCCAGTGGGATGCTGCTATAGTGAAATAGGCACGTCCTGCTGCATGTTGAACCTGTGGCACAAACTTACAGAGAGCACTGGCTGATCAACGGCCAACCTTGGGTAACAACCTCAGTTGTCATTCCGATCCTCTGTCAAGAAAGGACTCATGGTCCAGCTGCAAGGGCTGCAGTTAGATGACCACGTCCTGCTGCTGGAGACCTTGGGCTGACCTCAGCCTTGGTCTTCTTGTGGCAGCCCCTGCTTCTGAAATGGTGTCTTTCTCTTCCTCATTGCTCAATTCATCCAATACACATCCAGTAGACTTTGATTAGGTGTGTGGCACAATAAAAGAAATCAAAGGAGGAGATCAAAGGTGTTCTCATATCAGGGGAACTAGTGTGCTGTAAGCTGGATGATGGGGAGACAGAGATGAGGGGGAGGATGTTGCAGCCCCATCCTCAGTGTAACATGTGTGTAACATGCCAAGAGGGGTGCTGAAGACACAGGACTGCTCATGGCAGAGATGCACAGGGTAAGGGGCGGGGAGCGGAGTCAGTTCCTTCTAAGAACAGGGCAGGTTTCCGGAGGTGTTAGCGTTAGGTTTGGACTTTGATGTAAAGAGCGTTTGCACCAGGAGTGTGAGGGCATGGCTGGCAATCAAGGGCCAGCCATTGTATAAAGAAAAGCAAGGGGGCAGGGAATTGTGTCTGTGATCAGCAGCTTGTGAAATGGTCCACTTTGTTCTTTCGTTTGGAGCTACCCCTCCAGCTTATTGTGCCTGTCTCATCACACGTGTAACTCGATCCTCAAAGACCTTTCAGTTTGTTGATGGGCCAGCCTCATCTCCACTGCTGAAGCTCATCTATATGGATCCCTATGCCTACAATCTTCCCCCTCTACCTCTTGGTCTAGCAAACTGTCACTAGATTTAAATGTCATTTCCTCGCGGAAGTCTTCTCCATTCTCTAGTGGAGGTTATAACCCCACATCACATTCCTGCTACACTCTGCAGCCAACTGTTATGACAACATCACACTTAGAATGCTGGAGTAGGTTTCCATTTTCTCCTCCGGGGGATCTTTCTGACTCAGGGATCGAACCCATGTCTCCTGCATCTCCTGCACTGCAGGCAGATTCTTTAGCACTGAGCCACCAGGGAAGCCCTGTGTGTTAGTTATTCTGTCTATATTTTCCTCACCATACACCAGACCCTATGAGGTCCACCCAGAGTGGGCCATGGAATACAATGATTATTCTTTGGCTGATTGAAGAACAAGGGTAACATTGGAGAGACAGGTAGCAACTCTTCAAAGTTCTTAAAAGCAGAGTCAAGGTGTTTGGGTTTTCCTGTTAAGAAAAATGGGGACTCTTGTACTTAGGAAAACTTAGCCCAGCAGACCTCCTTGGTAAAAATTAACAATATTTCTTCTCTATGTGGTATTTATTTCATAATGCCTTCAAGGGCCATCTGTGTTGCATGGATTAATTCTTCTTCATCTATGGAGAAGGATTTCCTTCTTTCTTTTGACTGAGTGCTGTTTGTGTGTATGTACACATATACCGCATCTTCTTTATCCATCATCTGTTTGTTGATGGATACCCTTAGGTTGTTGCCATATCATATCTTGGCTCTGTTAATGGTGCTGCAATGAAGATGAAAGGACAGATACCTTTTCAGAATAGCTTTCATTTCCTTTGAATGTGTGCCTAGAAGTGAGATTGCTGGATCCTATGGTAGTTCTATTTTTAATTTTTTGAGTAACCTCCATTTTCTTTTCCATAGTGGCTGCACCAGTTCACCTTCCTGCCAGCAGAGCCGAGGGCTCGCTCTCCTCCGCATCCTGGCCTGTACTTGTTTTGGTGATGGCCATTCTAACAGGTGCCAGGTGGAATCTCTTTGGGATTTAATTCGCATTTCCTTGATGACTGGTGATGTTTGAGGCTCTTTTTAGTGTACCTGTTGGCCATTGATATGTCTTCTTTGGAAAAATGTCCATTCAGTTCCTCTACTCATTTTTAATGCAGGTTTAAAAAAATTATTTAAGTTCTTCATATAGTTTGGTTATTAATTCCTTACCAGACATGTAATTTGAAAATATTTCCTCTCACTCTATAGATTGCCTTTTCACTGTGTTCATGGTCTCTTTTGCTGTATAGCACCTTTTTAGTTTGACATAGTCTCACATAGTAATTTTTGCTATCCTAGAATAATAGTGACAACATACAAAGCTGACAAGGTTTCAGAGAAACTGAATTACTCAAATGTATGTCATAGAGAATGCACTCATAAGCATTTATTCCAGAGAAAGGAAAGCTTATGCTCACATACAAACTTATACATAAATGTTCATAGCAGCTTTATTCATAATCACAAGAACAGCCTAGATGTCATTTAACAGGTAAATGGTGAAACAAACTCAAATTCTGGTGTAACCACACTATGAAATTATACTCAATTTTCAGCAGGAAAAAGGAACAAACTTCTCATACATGGAACAACTTGGATGACTCTCCAGGGAATTATGCTGAGTAAAGAAAATCCATTCAAAATTGTTACATACTGTATAATTCTGCTTTTGTAACATTATTGAAATCAGAAAACTTCATAAATCAAAAACAGATTCATTGTTGCCAGAGGTTAGGGATGGTGGCGATAGGCTGCAGTAGGCACGCTTATGAAAGGACAATATGAGAGATGCTTGAGATTTTGGAAATGTTCAGTTTCTTGACTGAGTTGGTGGAACTAAAATTGTACAGAGTTTAGCACACACAAGTACAGTAAAGGAGGGGAAATCTGAATCAAATCAATGGATAACACCAATGTTTGTCTCCTGAATGTGTTGTTATATTAAAGTTTTACAAACTATTCATTGGAGGAAACTGGGCAAAATGTACTAGAGAGCTCTCTGTATTATTTCTTACAACTGCATGTGAATCTACAATTATTTTGTTGTTCAGTCACTAAGTCATGTCCCACTCTTTGTGATCCAATGGATTGCAGCATTCTAGGCTTCCCTATCCTTCACTGTCTCCTGGAGTTTGCTCAAGTTCATGTCCATTGACTCAGTGATGCCATCCAACCATCTCATCCTCTGTCATCCCTTTCTCTTTCTGCCATCAATCTTTCCCGGCATCAGGGTCTTTGACAGAGTCTGCTCTTTGCATCAGGTGGCTAAAGTATTGGAGCTCAGCTTCAGCATCAGTCTCTCCAGTGAATATTCAGGGTTGATTTCCTTCAGGATCGACTGGTTTGATTTTCTACCTGTCCAAGGGGCTCTCAAGAGTCTTCTCCAGGACCACAGTTCAAAGGCATCAATTCTTTGGTGCTCAGCTTTCTTTATGACCCATCTCTCACATCAGCACATGACTGCTGGGAAAGTCATAACTTTGACTATATGGACCTGTGTTGACAAAGTGATGTCTCTGCTTTTTAATACAGTGTCTAGGTTTTTCATAGCTTTTCTTTCAAGGAGCAAGCATCTTTTAATTTTGTTGCCGCTGTCACCATCCACAGTGATTTTGGAGTCCAAGACAGTAAAATCTGCCACTGTTTCCACTTTCCTCCCATCTATTTGCCATAAAGTTCCAGGACTGGATGTGTACAAGCATTCAGATAGATGTATTGATTAGGAATGAACTGCACCACTGTATCTGGGGCCTCTCTGGCGGCCCAGCAGCCGGGACTCTCACTACTGTGGCCTGTGGTCCGTCTCTATGGCTCAGGGAACTGCGCTTCTGCAAACAGTTTGTCACGGACAACAAAAAAAGAAAATAAAAAGGAAAATGGAGTACGTCTATTTTTTTTTTCCTACCTGGACTCAGGTAGTTCCCAGCCTTAGAATAAAGCCAACATCCCAGAATTAAGGGCAGAAAGATGAGGGGGAAGTTAGGTCCATTATGACTTTTCTGATCTCCAGATCCAGTCAGTGAAGTGGAAGTCGCTCAGTCATGTCCGACTCTTTGCAACCCCATGGACTATACAGCCCATGGAATTCTGCAGGCCAAAATACTGGAGTGGGTAGCCTTTCCCTTCTCCAGGGGATCTTCCCAACCCAGGGAGTGAACTCAGGTCTCCCACATTGCAGGCGGATTCTTTACCAGCTGAGCCACAAGGGAAGCCCAAGAATACTAGAGTAGGTAGCCTATTCCTTCTCCAGCGGATCTTCCTGGAATTGGGATCTCCTGCATTGCAGGCAGATTCTTCAGCAGCTGAGCTATCAGGGAAGCCCCAATCTGTCTCTGTGCTTGTCAGTCACATAAGCCAGTGAATTTCCTTATTGTTAAGGAACTTGTCAAGGGGTTTTCCTTCCCTAATACTAAGCAAGTTCTCACTCCTGTCTCTGGGAAGTGAGCCAAAGAGAAAGGTTATGAAATTCACATTGGCAAGGCAGTGAGAATAAACCCAAAGTCCAGTCTTTAGGAGATGACTTGAGCTTGAAGCTCTTTAATGGCAGGTTGCCTTGGACTTCCCTGGTGGCTCAGATGGTGAAGTGTCTGCCTACAATGCAGGAGACCTGGGTTTGATCCCTGGGTTGGGAAGATCCCCTGGAGAAGAGAAAGGCTACCCGCTCCAGTATTCTGGCCTAGAGAGTTCCATGGACTGTGTATAGTTCATGGGATTGCAAAGAGTTGGGCACGACTGAGCAACTTTCACTTTCACTTTTCACTTTCTGAATAGGCTACTGATACTTCTATAATTTTTTGCTTTAAGTTTCCAAAACAAATATTCACTGTGTGTCTTTTCTAGGTTTTTGAACAGCAGGTTAAATGGATAAAGTCCCCACCTCATGGAGGTTGCATTCTAGTATAGGGAGACAAACACTAAACACAAAACCACAGAAATAAAATCCAATACGTTTAAGTGGCTTGCTGGCGACTCAGATGGTAAAGAATCTGCCTGCAATGCAGGACACCTGGGTTTGATCTCTGTGGTTGGGAAAATTCTCTGGAGAAGAGAACGACAACCTACTCTAGTATTCTTGCCTAGAGAATTCCATGGACAGAGGAGCCTGGTTAGCTACAGTTCATGGAGTCGCAAAGAGTTGGACACAACTGAGTGACTAACAGTTTCCCTTTCAAGGGTGATCAGTACTAAAGAGGGAGACACATGAAGGGCCAGAGCATCATGGGTGTGAGTTGGGAGAGTGGTGGTTGATGTTGTGCTATGAGGTCAGGAATGACGTAGACTATAATGTGTCATTTGAATAGAGATGGAAGGAAGTGAATAAGTGAGGCCATGGGATTTCTGGATGAAGTGCATTCCAGGCAGGAAGAGAAAATGACTTGTCTCTTTGGACATCTGTTTACAGAGCTGTTAAAGATGGATCCGATGATCTTTTAAGGAAGTCAGTCTGCTTTTTCAAAACATTATATTGACTTGGAGCTTCCCTGGTAGCTCAGCTGGTAAAGAATCTGCCTGGAATGCAGGAGACCCCAGTTCGATTCCTGGGTCAGAAAGATCTGCTGGAGAAGGGATAGGCTACCCACCCTGGTATCCTTAGCTTCCCTTGTGGCTCAGCTGGTGAAGATTCCACCTGCAATGTGGGAGACCTGGGTTCGATCCCTGGGTAGGAAAGATCACCTGGAGAAGGGGACAGCTACTGATTCCAATATTTTGGCCCGGAGAATTCCATAAACTGCATAGTCCACGAGGTCACAAAAAGTCAGACACGACTGAGTGATTTTCTTGTCACTTGTCATATTGACTTGGTGCAGAGTAAGAAACAAAAGTTTTAATTTAAAAGGTTACTTTTAAATTGCCTGAGTCAGTTTCATATGAATAACCTATGTATGACCTCATGACTCAAGGAGGTAGAGAAAATGTGTGAAATTCTCTATGAAGGCAATGGGCTCAGATGTCAGTTTCTATTCTTTTTCCATCACAAGAGAGTGGCAGGCGGGAAAAAATAAGTGGGTGTTAGTGGATATGAGCTTAGACATACCTGTGCTCCGTGTCTATGTCTATCAAAAAGTCATAATTGCAAGGTGAGCTCCACAGCATTACAGATGTGTGAATAAGTGAGGGAATGGAGAAAAAGCATTTTATAAGCTTTATATTCATTAGTATCTTGAGTGTCAGACTAGTGAGATTGCTCCCATGACTTGGTGGTCCAAAATCTCTCTCTCTCTCTTTTTTTTTTTGAGGAGAGAGGGACATAAGATGAAATACATGTATGTGAACATCCAGGGAAAAAATGCATGCACACCCAGTTTCAGAGGGGGGTGGTTCAGAGATCCTCTGAAACTCATCCTGTGAGGTTAAAGTTCATGAGCCCTGTAGAACCACTGGGTTTGACATATCTTGCTTATTAGATGACACATGGGTTACTTCGGGAATAAAGGGGAAAAATGGAGTAAGAGGAGAGTGTGTTGTGAACATGGTGCATTGACCGTTGATTAAGTGCCTAGGAGGATGCACTTGTGTGTAGACATTTATGTTTCTGCATCTACTTTCATCTGATTTGGGGCTTGCCATGGGGGTGAAGGGGACAATAGATTGCTTGTGTGTGAAAAGATATGCATGAGCACATTTGTGAGCTTTGCTGGGCATAACTTTTCATTCAAATGCATCTGTGTGTGTGTGCGTGTGTGTGTGTGCATATGTGTGCAGGTGTGGNAATAAAGGGGAAAAATGGAGTAAAAGGAGAGTGTGTTGTGAACATGGTGCATTGACCGTTGATTAAGTGCCTAGGAGGATGCACTTGTGTGTAGACGTTTATGTTTCTGCATCTACTTTCATCTGATTTGGGGCTTGCCATGGGGGTGAAGGGGACAATAGATTGCTTGTGTGTGAAAAGATATGCATGAGCACATTTGTGAGCTTTGCTGGGCATAACTTTTCATTCAAATGCATCTGTGTGTGTGTGCGTGTGTGTGTGTGCATATGTGTGCAGGTGTGGGTGTGTTTTGTTAGCATTTGTTGAAAGTGAAGACTTCTGGATCAATACACCAAAAGATGAATCTCGCGTAGAGCAGGACCTGGCCCCAGGGGCTGACATCCTGCAAGGTTGTCTGAAAAATCCTTTTGCAGGCAGATGCTAGCATAGTCTAAAAAAAAAACATTGACCATGTCTAGGATTGTGTCTGACTATTTTCTGTAAGTTTTAAAGAGAAAAGGAAGACATAATCCTCTCTTTGGTCTTTAGTTGTTTTCACTTCTTTTGTTCCTTATGTTGATGGAGAGCCAGAAAGCAGAAAAAAGTTTCCACCAGGAAATAAATCCCTTCTGCATCTCTGTGATTTTCAGGGCATGGAGCACACTGGCAAGAATTTGAATTTGGGAGGTAAACTAGGTGAGTTCTGATGCTAGTCTACCATCGCAGTGACATGCTGGGTAAGGCATTGCCCTTCCCAAGCTACAGACTGCTTGTCACTAAGACGGAGGGTGCTATCTATTTTACAAGGTTGAGTCATTGTTGAGAGTATCATATAAGATAATATATATATAATGGTTCGCACCAAATAAACCTGTATTTATTTAAGTTCAAAATATTCTAAAGAGTTAAATAGTGTTTTTTTCCCTGTGGTAGACTTTCCAGATTCACTTTGAAAAAGAGCTTGGAAAACAATCATTAAATATTAAAACAGATATTTCTCAGTGCTGACTTTATGCCAGGCACTGTGTTAGGGGTTGAGGATACAGGGGAAAACAAATTCATAATCCTTACGTAAAAGCTTTTGCAGTCTACTGAGGGAGAGAAGCAAGCAGACAAACAAATAAATATATATTGAAAACTGTAGCAAGAGGAATAAAAATAATAGCAACTCATGCTATGAGACTGATGAACAGGAAGGGTCTAATTTAGCCTAAGTCATCAAGGAAGACTTCTTGGAGGAAGTGACTGTCAACTTGAGACCCAAAATATGTGCAGAGCTGAGGTAGTGGCTGAAATCTGCCTCTTAAAAGCTGCTTTTCTGCCTGTGATTCTGCGGAACAAACATGAAATTGAATTTTCCCATGCAGAAAAGTAAGTGAGGGAAAGGGGTGGAAGGATATAGGTTAGGGGGATATTAAGAGACAAATCTTTTTTTTTTTTTTTTATTGTAGTCTCTTTCCTTCACACTGTGGCTAATCCTCTGATTTTTGATTCATAAATAGATAGAATTTTCCCTCACGTCAGAGCCTTGCCTAAAGACAATGAGTGCGTTTCACAACAAATGATTTATAGACTAAAATCTGGAGAGATTCTGCTCATAAATATACTCCAGCCGTTTATCTCGATCATCTGCTATATCAGGGCCTGGCTTGGATGCTTTTGAATTAACTGCAGATTAAATGATTCAAGCCAGTTTGGAAAAGTACAAAGGCCGAAGTTGGGGGGGCACACGGCAGGAGGCTGATCATCAGTGTGATGGTATCCTAATTAATTTTAGAAGACAAAGAACTTCTACTACTCACCGCAGGATTAAAAGCAGGAGAAGTGGAAGGGAGTGTCAGATCCTTGGGGGTTAGTGGGTGGATGGTGTTCAGTCAGCAACGCCTGCATTGAGCATGTACTGTGTGTCAGACATGGAGGGCTCAGTGGGGAGCACCTAAGCCATGGGTGCAGTTCTCAGGGAAAATACAGACTGAGGGGAGGAGGAGAAAATACAGCGAGCAAGAGAACAAGAGATCTACTGATCTATCCTGAACCCAGTGTCAGTTCAACCTAGTGGAAACAGCCTGGCTCAGTCGTGCTGCAGACTTCCAAATAGCCCGGCTTCATTCCCTCTGCCAAGTTATTCTCCTTCCTCATGATTATTCATTCATGCAGTCATCCACCTGCAGTTTGACAAGTGTAGATCTCAAGCTTCTATTCTGCTTTTTATTCTGTGCAACTGGTGGGAGTCCCTGAGGATGAATGAGAAGCGACCTGCGTCTTCAGAAGAGCTCAGAGTCTCCTAGGAGTAGATAGGGTCCCTGCAAATCATTACAGTGCAAGACAGATTTGGGTAAGTATGTCAAAAAAGTTGCATCGGGGAAGTTGTGAGTGTTCACAGGGAACAGGCGTCTTAGTTTGGTGACTGACTTGATGAATGAAGCTGAGAATTCAACCACTCCACCCTGAGTGCCTTGCTCTGATACAGGCTCTATGCTGGATTCTCGAGCTACGTAGATGACCAGCCAGTGGTGCTTCCCAACAGCAGAACCTAGTGTAGAAGATGAGACAGACATTTAGATAATAATTTTAGTAAAATGTGGGGACATTCACCCACTTGACAACTATTTCCGAAGTATTTACCACAAGCCAGTCTTTGCGCTCTTGTATATCCATACAAGGTGGGTAAGATAGACATCCCTTGCCCCACGGCATTTACACTCAGGCCTGTAGTCTGGTAGGTGTATTCTGTTATTTTACTAGGCAACACCAGTTTTAGTGATTGCCAGATGCAGTAGGTGCTGAAGAGTCCATGGAACGTTTAGGGAAACTAACGTCTACTGGGGTCAAAGCACTGGATATCCAATGGGCAAGATTGTAACTGGGGACAGTTCAACAAGTAGCCCAGTGTATGAGGGTTTTGATTTCTTTATATTCTTATTAATATCTGTTAGTATGTGGCTTTCTGATTCTAGCCACCTTAGTGGGTGTGAAGTGATAGCTCACTGCAGTTTCCATTTCCATTTTCCCAATTACTGGTATTGAGCCTCATTTCGTATGCTTATTAGTTTTTTGCATGCTATCCTTAGAGAAATGTCTATTCAGATCATTTGATCATTTGCTCACTGTTAGTAGTTTAATTGTTAATTTTATTGTTGAAGACTATTTTTGTCTGAATAGTCTCAAGAGACTGTGGATTTCAGGTAAGGCTAGATCTAGGGGCTCAACAATATCACCAAAGATCACTTTGTTCATGCATCTCACTTGCAAAGGATGTCTGTTTTACCCACCTTGTATCCATATACAAGAGCACAGAGACTGGTTCGTGGTAGATACTTGGGAAATAGTTGTTAAGTGGGTGATACGCAGCCTCCACAGCACAGGCTTCCTCTCAGTAGTTGAAAATGGCTGCTAACTGTGCTGCTGGGCCAAATGCCGCCTCAGCCATATCTGGTGGCAGAGAGTGAGCACTCTCTTCTCTGCTGGAGAAGCCCTGGGCTTCCCTTTGGTTAGATTGGTTTAGGTCACATGACCACCTCTGATGCTGGACAGAGCGGAATGGAAATTACAGTTAACCTCAGTGATGCTGGAATGGGAATTACACAGATTGGATTGGGCCACTTAGGATGTGTACGAAGGCCTGAGATCGGGTTCAGCTCCTGCTCCCACCCCAAATGCACGTGGCTACTACACAGTGAGGGAGGGTAGAGATAGACGTTAGAAGGGCAACCAACACCATCCACTGTAGAATTGTATAATTATAGGTTTATGTAGCTATTTGATTAATGTCTGTGTTCTCCATTAGAGCTTCAAGGCGGGGGGCATATTTCTTTTGCTTGAGTTGTATGTTGATGGGTAGCCATGAGTTAGATACTGAATTCTGTGCTTTATATGGCTTAAATGCTATTAATATATGGTTGATATTATTCTTGCTTTGTTTTTGTCATCATCTCTATTTTCTCACATCCAACGTAAGATCCATCATCTCACACCCAATAATGGGCAGAGCTGGGATTTGAACCTGAGCAGTCTAAGTCCTGGGTATTCATGATATCTCTCCCCAGGAAATAATTTTTGTCTTTGTAACTCTTACCACAACGTGTGGCACAAAATAGGCATAGGACCTCAACAAGTATCTGTTGAAATGAAATTGAATTAAATTATATTGTTTTAAAATAAAGCCATGAGCTCCTCCCTTTCATGGCAAGAAAAGCAGTAGAAGTCAGAGTCAGGTGGCTGGAAGAGTTTCCCAGCGGCCCTTCCATCACACTGATGCTCCTGACCACATCTTGGAGACAGAATTCTGAGTCAGAATGTCTTAAAGCTCATGTGTCAGTTGAATACATCTTCTGACCTTCCCTGAGCTCTACTCCCAGGGGTTCAGACCAGCCTCCCAACATGCACAAGTGAGTGTAGAAATCTAGATATCAACTTTGAAACCAGGCCTTCTACGATAAATAATTCAAAAGTCCTGTAGGTTTTTTCTCCCTTCCTTTGACTCAAAAGAGGAATAATGTGAGATCAAAACCCTCAGAAGAATATGAAGAAAAATATTCAGAAAAGACATGGGTGCTTGGAATAGAAAGCATCTTCTTTTCCCATGCATCAAAAGAAGCTCTCAGTTTATCAGACATTTCCACGTGGGCTGTAGCACACTGGGATGAGAATAAAAGCCTAGCAGTGGATTCTAGGTCATTAGACTGGAAAGTCAGCTGAAATGAAGCTAAATCTTGTCTTTCCTTTGAGACAGGCACATTTGCAAAAGCGCTATTCAATTTATGACTGTTCCCTAATTTGTTTTTTCCACATTTGGGACTGAGAGATACCTTAAATGACCTGAAAAAATAAAATCCTTTGGTGGAACGTATTTTATACTTTTTAAGGAGCATTCATTTGCCTTATCTTGTATGCTATCACAAGGATCAGCCATCCACTTTGATATAAGAAAAGCTAGTATTATTAGTCCCATTTTTCAGCAGATATAATTGAGGCAATGATGCATCAAGTGTGATACAGCTGGTGAGGGGCAGAGCTGAATTTCTATCAGATCCCCAAGTTGTTAATTACAGAACTGCTATGTGACTTAGCAATTTGACTTCTAGGTATACATCCAAGAAAAATAAAAACATGTCTACACAAAAAATTTGCATGCCAAGGTGAATAACAGCACTCATTCATAACAGTCAAAAAGCAGAAACAACCCAAATGTCCATCAGCTGATGAATGGAGAGGCAGAATTTGATATATTCCTGTGATGGAACATTATTAAGCAATGATATATGCTATGGTACAATATGGATGAACTTGGAAAATGTTACGCTGAATGAAAAATGCCAGACACAGAAAGTTACCTGTTATCTGATTACATTTACATGAAATGTCCTAAATAGGCAAACTGGTAGCAAAAGGTAGATTAGTGATTACTGGGAGGGACTGGGGGCAGGAGGAGAAGGGGACGACCGAAGATGAGATGGCTGCATTGCATCATGGACTCGATGGACATGAGTCTGAGTGAACTCCGGGAGATGGTGATGAACAGGGAGGCCTGGCATGCTGGGATTCATGGAGTCGCAAAGAGTCGGACATGACTGAGCGACTGAACTGACCTGAACTGAGGGCAGGGAAGGCAAAGAGTGTTGGGAGAGAGTGACTGCTAATGGATTCACGGTTTCTTCTGGGGGCAATAAAACATTCTAATATTAGATTATGGTGATTGTTGCATAGTTCTATAAATACAATAAAAACCATGAAATTGTAAATCTTAAATGGATGAATTTTCTGGTATGTCAATACCATCCCAATAAAGAGGTTTTATGTGTATATATATAGATAGATAGATATATCAGCTTCAATTTTTATATGTGTATGTATAGGAGGAAAGAAGAATGATTTAGAAAATGTGGTGAGGAAAAAAGAAAGCCATCAATCTCAGCTGCTTTAAGCACAGTGGAAGAGGAACTCTTAGAATAAGCTTCAGGGAAGAGTTCAGGCAGCGCAAGGCTGTGGAGAGAGCCTCCGGTGAAGTAGCAGAAGTCATCAGTTGAGTTCAGTCATTCGGTTGTGTTTAGCTCTGCAGCCCCNGAAAGCCATCAATCTCAGCTGCTTTAAGCACAGTGGAAGAGGAACTCTTAGAATAAGCTTCAGGGAAGAGTTCAGGCAGCGCAAGGCTGTGGAGAAAGCCTCCGGTGAAGTAGCAGAAGTCATCAGTTGAGTTCAGTCACTCGGTTGTGTTTAGCTCTGCAGCCCCACGGACTGCGGCACACCAGGCCTCTCTGCCCATCACCAACTCCCCGACCTTGCTCAAACCCATGTCCACTGACTCAGTGATGCCATCCAACCACCTCGTCCTCTGCTGTCCCGTTCTCCTCCTGCCTTCAGTCTTTCCCACCATCAGGATCTTTTCCAATGAGTCAGTTCTTCACATCAGGTGGTCAAAGTCTTGGAGTTTCAGCTTCAGCATCAGTCCTTCCAATAAATATTCAGGACTGATTTCCTTTAGGATGGACTGGTTGGATTTCCTTGCGGTCCAGGGACTCTCAAGAGTCTTCTTGAACACCACAGTTCAAAAGCATCAGTTCTTCAGTGCTCACCTTTTTTATGGTCCAGCTCTCACATTCATACATGACTACTGGAAAAACCATAGCTTTGACTAGATGAACCTTTGTCAGCAAAGTAATGTCTCTATTTTTTAATATGCTGGTTTGTCATAGGTTTTATCTAGGTTTGTTGTAGCTTTTCTTTCAAGGAGCAAGTGTCTTTTAACTTTGTGGCTGCAGTCACCATCTGCAGTGATTTTGGAGCCCGAGAAAATAAAGTCTGCAACTGTTCCCATGCTTTTCCATTTGCTTGCCATGAAGTGATAAGATCAGATTAGATGCCATGATCTTCATTTTTTGAATGTTGCATTTTAAGCTAGCTTTTTCACTCTCCTCTTTCACTTTCACCAGGAGGTTCTTTAGTTCCTCTTTGCTTTCTGTCATAAGGGTGGTGTCATCTGCATATCTGAGGTTATTGGTATTTCTCCTGGCAATNGTGATAAGATCAGATTAGATGCCATGATCTTCATTTTTTGAATGTTGCATTTTAAGCTAGCTTTTTCACTCTCCTCTTTCACTTTCACCAGGAGGTTCTTTAGTTCCTCTTTGCTTTCTGTCATAAGGGTGGTGTCATCTGCATATCTGAGGTTATTGGTATTTCTCCTGGCAATCTTGATTTCAGCTTGTGCTTCATCCATGCATGATGTACTCTGCATAAAAGTTAAACAAGCCAGGTGACAAAATACAGCCTTAACATAATCATTTCCGAATTTTGAACCAGTCTGCTGTTCCATGTCTCAGCTTGAACATCTGGAAGTTCTTGGTTCTCATACTGTTGAAGCATAGCTTGGAGAACTTTCAGCATCACTCTGCTAGCGTGTGAGATGAGTGCAATTGTGCAGTAGTTTGAACATTTTTGACATTGCCTTTATTTGAGATTGGAATGAAAATTGACCTTTTCCAGTCCTGTGACCACTGCTGAGTTTTCCAAAGTTGCGGGCATATTGAGTGCAAGATTTTTACAGCATCATTTTTTAGGATTTGAAATAGGTCAGCTGGAATTCTACCACTTCCACTAGCTTTGTTCATAGTGATGCTTCCTAAGGCCCATTTGACATCACACTCCAGGATGTCTGGCTCTAGGTGAGTGATCACACCATCGTGATTATTTGGGTCATTAAGATCTTTTTTTGTGTATTTCTTCTGTGTATTCTTGCCACTTCTTCTTAACTTGAACTTAAAAGTTCTGCTTCTGTTAGATCCATGCCATTTCTGTCCTTTATTGAGCCTATCTTTGCATGAAATGTCCCCTTGGTATCTCTAACTTTCTTGAAGAGATCTCTGGTCTTTCCCATTCTATTGTTTTCCTCTATTGCTTTGCATTGATCACTGAGATAGGCTTTCTTATCTCTTGTTATTATTCTTTGGAACTCTGCATTCCGATGGATATATCTTTCCCTTACTCCTTTGCCTTTTGATTCTCTTCTTTTCTCAGATATTCATAAGGCCTCCTCAGACAATCATTTTGCCTTTTTGCATTTCTTCTTCTTGGGGACGGTTTTGATCACCATCTCCTGTACAATGTTACGAACCTCCATCCATAGTTCATCAGGCACTCTATCAGATCTCGTCCCTTAAATCTATTTCTCACTTCCACTGTATAATCATAAGGGATTTGATTTAGGTCATACCTGAATGGTTTAGTGGTTTTCCCTACTTTCTTCAATTTAAGTCTGAATTTGGCAATAAGGAGTTTATAATCTGAGCCACAGTCAGCTCCTGGTCTTGTTTTTGTTGACTGTATAGAGCTTCTCCATCTTTGGCTGCATAGAATATAATCAATCTGATTTCAGTGTTGGCCATCTGGTGATGTTCATGTGTAGAGTCTTCTCTTGTGTTGCTGGAAGAGGGTGTTTGCTATGACCAGTGTGTTTTCTTGGCAAAACTCTATTAGTCTTTGCTCTGCTTCATTCTGCATTCCAAGGCCAAATATGCCTGTTACTCCAGGTGTTTCTTGACTTCCTAATATGCATTCCAGTCCCCTATAATGAAAAGGACATTTCTTTTGGGTGTTAGTTCTAAAGGTCTTGTAGGTCTTCATAGAACTGTTCAACTTCAGCTTCTTCAGCGTTACTGGTTGGGGTATAGACTTGGATTACTGTCATATTGAATGGTTTGCCTTGAAGATGAACAGAGATCATTCTGTCGTTTTTGAGACTGCATCCAAGTACTGCATTTCAGACTCTTTTGTTGACCATGATGGCTACTCCATTTCTTCTGAGGGATTCCTGACCACAGTAGTAGATATAATGGTCATCTGAGTTAAATTCACCCATTCCAGTCCATTTTAGTTTGCTGATTCCTGGAATGTCAGCGTTCACCCTTGCCATCTCTAGTCTGACCACTTCCAATTTGCCTTGATTCATGGACCTGACATTCCAGGTTCCTATGCAATATTGCTCTTTACAGCATTGGACTTTGCTTCTATCACTAGTCACATCCACAACTGGGTATTGTTTTTGCTTTGGCTTCATCCTTTCATTCTTGCTGGAGTTATTTCTCCACTGATCTCCAGTAGCATAATGGGCACCTACTGACCTGGGGAGTTCCTCTTTTGGTATCCTATCATTTTGCCTTTTCATACTGGTCATGTGGTTAGAGCTGGTGCACTAAGCACAGGTGGCCGAGAGGAGCTACCCCACATCCGAAGTCAGAGGCAACGGCCTAGAGTGCCAGGCTGCAGTGGCGCAGGAACGGCCGAGAGGAGCTACCCTGTGTCCAAGGTCAGTGGTGGCTGGGAGGAGACACCCTGCATCCGAGGTCAGAGGCGCCTGGGAGAAGCCACCTCATGCCTGAGGCCAAGGGCAGTGACCCAGAGGAGCCACCCCAAGCCTGAGACCAGGGCCGGCGGCTGGAAGGAGCAACGAGAGGAGCAGAGGCTGCGCAGGTGCAGGAGGGCCTAGAGGAGCTATCCCACGTTGAAGGTCAGGAATGGTGGCGGTAAGGAGATACTCCTCATCTAAGGTAAGGAACAGCGACTGTGCTTTGCTGGAGCCGCCATGAAGAGATACCCCACGCCCAAGGTAAGAGAAACCCAAGTAAGATGGTAGGTGTTGCAAGAGGGCATCAGAGGGAAGACACACTGAAACCATACTCACAGAAAACTAGCCAATCTGATCACACTAGGACCACAGCCTTGTCTAACTCAGTGACCAAGCCATGCCTGCCGGGCAACCCAAGACAGGCAGG
>SJYB01006378.1:0-31384 GCA_006408585.1 Antidorcas marsupialis
AATATTGGATTATGACTGATTCCTAGTATAGAGTTAGTTTGAGGTCTACAGCAAAGAGATCCTGCAGTGTGTATATCCCCATCCTCTTTAGATCCGTCTCAAACGTAGGCCATCACAGAATGCTGAGGGGCCCTTGTGCTATGCAGGAGGTCCTTGCTGACTGTCTGTCCCGCACATGGTAGTGTGTGTCTGCTTACCCCAAACCCCTGATTCATCCCTCCCCCTCACGTTTCTGACTTGGTAACCATAAGTTTGTTTTGTGTCTGTAAGTCTGTTTCTGTTTTGGAAGTACGTTCGCTTGCATCATTTTTAAAGATAGATTCCACATATGAGGGATATCATGCGATATCTGTCTTTCTCTGTCTGACTTACTCCATTCAGTAAGATAATCACCAGATCCACTGATGTCGCTGTGAATGCCATTATTTTGGTCTTTTTTAAATGGCTGAATGATATTCCATTGTATATATATGCCGTATCTTCTTTAACCATCCCTCTCCTGATGGACATTCAGGTTGTTTCTCTGTCTTGGCTTTGTAAACAGTGCTACAGGGAACATCAGGTTGCATATATCCTTTGAAATTAAGACTTTCTTCAGCTATATCCTCAAAAGTGGAATTGCTGGATCAAAAAAGAGTTGGACGTGACTGAGCAACCGAACTGAACCAACTGAAAGGAGTTTTATTTTTAGTTTTTCCAGGAATCTCCATTCCTTCTTCTACATTTTCTTTAGTGAATTTTCTCATTGTATTTCTTCCCTTATTTTTCTTTAATTACTGTATTTCCTTAATTTTAAAGTATTATTAATTGTAAGATATACCATAGATTAACTAAAAGCTTGGTGGAGGGGAAGACGTTACAATGATTGGACACATCAATTCTAAGAGGCATACTGATTTTATAAATTTATTTATATAGCAATTATCAAGGCTTGTTATGCACCAAACACATTCTAAGCATGTTTCATCTATTAACTCATTTAATCTTTATAATAACTCTGTCACGGAGTTACTGTTATTGTTCCAGTTTTAGAGACGAGGAAACACACATAAGGAAACCAGGAAATGCCCCTACATCACGCAGCTGGTGAGCGACAGGGAGGCGGTTTAGGCATAGCCGCTCTTGCCACCACCCCGTTCTGCCTCAAAGAAGATTCTGAACTCCAAGAAAGAGAAGATTTTAGTTNTGTTATTGTTCCAGTTTTAGAGACGAGGAAACACACATAAGGAAACCAGGAAATGCCCCTACATCACGCAGCTGGTGAGCGACAGGGAGGCGGTTTAGGCATAGCCGCTCTTGCCACCACCCCGTTCTGCCTCAAAGAAGATTCTGAACTCCAAGAAAGAGAAGATTTTAGTTGAGGAAATTTTATTTTCATTTCCCAAGTGATACAGGGCAATAAAGATCAGAAACACAAACATTAAACCACTACTTAATTTTTAGTTCTACATCAGATATTTATTGATACTTGAGTCCTGGTACAGAGGGCTTTCCTTTCAGGGGAAGAGGGGTTCTACCTTTCTACGTCAAGGTAGTCACAGCTGTGTCGGAAAAAAGAGACACAGCTATAAACCGAGGTGCAGGACAGAAGCCAGCCCTTTGGAGTGTGGCCGCAGACTGAGCGCTTAGATGCTGCTCGGAAGGGCCTGGCCTCCTGCTTGAGATGACACGGCAGTGAGGGGTGGAGCTGGAGTTAAGCTCGGACCCTGTGACCTCAGAGCGGCTGCTTCACAGCCTTTCCAGTCCTCTCTGCCGCTGCTCAAGGGCCTTTGAAAACTGCTACATGGAAAGATCATCTTAAATCTGGGGCATGAGTTCCATTTAGCTGGTCCAGTGGCGGTAATCTTTATTTTTGATCATTTTCTTTTGAAATACTTTTCTGAATGTCACCGCTTGATGAGAAGAAAGGCTGAAGTGGAAGTCTGAGACACCAGTGATGGTGTCCAAGAATCATCAACACTTAGAGCCAGGAGGTTGGGACGAGCTCAGACTTTCTGCCCGAGGGCCACGGGTCTGCTTCTGTTGGTCCCCTGTCATCGTGTGAGCCTGAAAGTCACCTGAAGCACATCGGCTCTTGTGTCTGTGTATTCAGTGTTATTTCTCATTCTAGGCGTGGCAGTTCAGTATTATTTTTAAAATACAATGTTTAAAATCCGGGTTAGATTTATTCAGTTCAGAACACATGAACGTTTTTGCCGAAGAGTAAGTGCCTTATAGAATCTTCCCTGCAATCTGTTTTTCCAACCGCCTGATTCTTAAAATAAATTTCAGAAATGCCTCTGGGGCACTCTGCTCAGTTAGAGAAGCTCTATTGGGGGTCTTTTGACCTCATAAGCAGCAATGATACCATTTCTAAGCAGAAATAGCAGGAACGCGTTCACAGTCCATTACAGGGAATATGAGGCCAGCAACAATGAACTTGATTGACAAGTTGGAGAACAGTTTATTCTCTAGCAGGGAAAAAGCCACATGGTGTATTTTCCTGAATGGACAACAAGTTGTCAAGTGACAGAGTTCAGTGAGGCTTTAGGGAACATTCTGCATGTGGCTATAAATAACCTTGTTCTTGTTTATTCTGGAAACTGGCTCTACTCAAGAAAGACCTTGAGAGTCATGGAGTCAAAATTGTGTGTCATTACCCTGCATCTGAAGTGATCAGAGTCATCACCAGGACTTTACGTTGGATAACTGCACCAAGGAGAATCAGCTCTTCAAACAGATAACATCTTATGCAGAACTGACTTAACGGGGAAAATTTATCCCCAGTGTAGAAAATATACAGAGACATTCAAGCTTGGCACGTTTTGAGGATAGACTAGTTTCATAGGAGGAGGAAAGGCCTGTAAAAGATTGCCTGAAGTAGCTAAAATCAGAATTACAGGGAGGCTTGGCGTGCTGCAGTTCGTGGGGTCACAAAGAGTTGGACGTGACTGAGCGACTGAACTGAACTGAACTGAATGACTCTAATACTAGTTTCCAAGTTCTTTTTCGAGTCATGAAAATTACATTAGGAATCACAATTTTGTGTCAGTGACATGTGGGGATGAATCAGCTCAGAAGACCTCAGGCCCCACATGACTGGGGCTCATGTCTTCACGGGGGTCTCTGGGGATGCATCGAGACGGGCGTCGCTGTTACACGCTCTCGGGGAGCCCTGCGTTTCTTAGTGACACTTCCAGCCACTGCAGGTGGCACTGTCAGGATCTCCGCTGCCCGGTCTTCTGCAGGCACCCTTTTCCTGCCATTCAGATGGGACATTTGACTCCCCTACTCCAGGGGAAGCTGACAATTTGCCCTGCATCACTCAGGATGCCTAGGAAAGTGCTTTAATTCTCTCAGTATCTGTTACCTTCTGGTTGAAAACCTGCTCCAGAATCCATTTAGATGAGTTTTCATCATCTAATTACCACCCCTCTTGCCTTCGCTCTCTAAGGAGGGTGGCCTACCATCCTGATTTGCCTACGCCCTGGATGTAGGACTTTCTGGACTAAAACTGGAGAGCTCTTGAGCAAAAAGAATGAGCTGTTCACCTTATTCTCTAAGATACCAGTATTCAACTCTGTTACGTGCCACAGATGGCCCGACCGTTGCAGACAACACAGATGAAATAAATCCACAGAAGAAGAGAACATCCCCTCACAGCCGAGACGTCAGTGTAGCCGAGGGCCTGGTCCTCTCTCCTCTTTTCCTTGGTCTAAGAAACACAACAAACTCTAGCAGTTCTAAAGCTACACATCCTCCAGGGATTGCAAGTATGATGAGCGGAAGGTTTACACTTCTCCCCCAAATTCATCTGTTGAAATCCTAACCCCCAGTGTGAATTAAGGGGTGGGAGCACCTTCGGGAGGTGATTAGGTTATGAAAGTGGGGTTCTTGTGAACAAAATTAGTGACCTTGTAAAGGAACCACAGAGAGCTCTCTTCTCTTTCTCTGCCACGTGAAGATACAATGAAAACACAGCCATCTGCAACTGGGAAGAGGCCTCTCACCAGACCCAGAGTCCATTGGCACCTCAGTCTTAGACTTCCCAGCCTCAAGAACTGTGAAAAATACATTTCTGTTGTTTATAACCTACTCAATCTATGGTATTCTGTTAGCACAGCTCAAATTGACCAATAGAAAGAAAGGTTCCAGGCAAAATATTCAGGCAAGTTTCAGCATGAGAAAGCTGGTGCTTATCTTTTAGAAAGAAGTGTCTGGCATCCTCTGGGTAGAGGGACAGACCTGGAGCGCTGGGATGCGCCTCTCTGTGGCTGACACTGTCTTCTGCCAGCTTCTCACTCAATAAACACCTGTTGAATCAAACCATGAACACCCTAAACTGCATAAAAAGTAAGTGGAAAAGTGTTTTTTAAGAAAAACTAGGCCATCCCATGTAAGAAGAGCTCTAGTAGTGCATTCTGGAGTTTGTCCAGGGGCTCCCTGGTTGTCGAGAGCCACGTTCTCTCTGTCCTCTCGCAGACCACTGTCTGGGCTTTTGCCGTCCCTCCTCTCACTGGCATGAGATGGTGGCCACAGACCGCATCAGTAGAGGAAAAAGGCAGAATTCGGCAGCTCAGACCAGATTCCTCTTTCAGACTCATGAGTTTAATAAAAGGAGTTTAGGAGAGTTAATCTCTAGGAAAGAAAGAAAGAAAAAAAGAAAGTGAAGTCGCTCAGTTACGTCCAACTCTCTGTGACCCCATGGACTGTAACTTACCAGGCTCCTCTGTCCATGGGATTCTCCAGGCAAGAATACTGGAGTGGGTTGCCATTTCCTTCTCCAGGAGATCTTCCCCACCCAGGGGCTGAACCTAGGTGTCCTGCGTTGTAAGCAGTACCATCTGAGCCACCTGGAAGCCCAGTCTCTAGGGCAGGGGTGCAAGTCCCCCAACCAGAAGTGGGAAGGCTGTTTGTTGGGCAGCAAACAGGCAGGTCCACTCATAGGAAAAGTGAGCTGTTGTTGGTAATTTGGGTCAATGATGAGATTTACCGTAAAATTAAGGTAGAGGTAGAAAAAAAAACCTCTGATACTTTTTAAGCCATATTGTGGTAGAGACTGACGAGATGTTCTTCTGAATAATGCCTTCTTCCATGACACATAGAAAAACTACCTTCCTTGCTTCCTTTGAAATTAGAATAGGGCCATATGACCGCGTTCTGGCCAGCGGAAAGTGGGTAAAAGTGCCTGTGGAGAGACCAACCAAGAAAGCCACGTCTTCCTTACAGGCTTGAGAGTCAAAGGGAAAATCAGTGTGTACTAACTTCTGTCACTACAGGTTTTAGGCTTGCCTGTTATTGCAGCATGATCTCTCCTGCCTTGTTTCAGAATCTCTCCTGAGTAGGAAAATCTCATGCAGACTCCTAGCAGCTCTTGCACTGATGTCATGCAAGATCAAAACTGGAAACTCCATTCATTCTTGATGATATATTCTTGTGGCTCCAGAAGTCAGCTTATACTTAGGAGCTGACTAGATTCATATCTTGAAAATCCCTCCCCTTAGCAAAGTGTATTTGGACTGAGCCTATCGATTTATTTTCACCACTTCCACAGAAATTAATGCAAATTCAAGACGAGGCTGGACTCGATTTCATGCTGTAGGATGCTATGAGAGGAAATGTTATGGGGTTGGTTATGTCAGTCCTGGCTTCTTATGTCAGTCTTCACACCCTTGAGTGCTTTCACTGTGTCACTCAAACCTTTAAGGAAACATGAACAGATTTTGTTAGTCTCAAGGACTGTGAAGAGGAACAGAGCCTTGTCCTTACAGAGATCACTGCTCGTGTGTTACATAAACTGTAGTAAAGTGTGCGTGGGGCAGTTGGCACAGAAGAGAGCATCGCTACACCTGCCTCGAGGATGATTCCCCTCTCCACATCACACACTCAGTCTCTGCAGGCTGCTGCACCAAATCTCCACGGCTGGGCGGCTTGTAAACAACAGATATGCATTTCTCACACTTCTGGAGGCTGAGAAGCCCCAGATGCGTGGGCCAGTGTGTTCCGTGTCGGCCGAGGGCCCGCTTCCTGGCTCACAGCGGCCACCTGTTTGCTGGATCACCATATGGGGAAGGGGTGAGGGAGCTCTCAGGAGTCCCTTCTGTAAGGCCACTGGCCCCATCCACGGGGGCTCCACTCACCTGACTTAGTTGCCTCCCAAAGGCTCATTGAGACACCATCACTCCGGGCACCAGATTTTTCAGTCTGTGGCACATATATAAAGGCCAATTTAGTGGCAAGGGTGATGCCAATATTCACCAGCATTAACATTGATCCTTAGCATAAAGCTCTGTTCTGGTCAATCAGAAGGCACTTTTGTTTGTACTGTAATCTTGGGAAAATGACTGACTATTAATTGGCTTTTATGAGTTTATACAAGCCAGCTTCAGAATACTACTGGCTTAATCAGGTAAGGTTCTCCTCATCAATATATCTCAATATAAGAATACTTTTAAAATACCTTTTCCATTTAGGATTGTGTCATCTACTTCTGCTTTATTGATGATGCCAAAGCCTTTGACTGTGTGGATCACATCAAACTGTGGAAAATTCTTTAAGAGATGGGAATACCAGACCACCTGGCCTGCCTCCTGAGAAATCTGTATGCAGGTTAAGAAGCGGCAGTTACAACCAGACATGGAACAATGGACTGGATCCAAATTGGGAAAGGAGTGCGTCGAGGCTGTATATTGTCACCTGCTTGCTTAACTTTTATGCAGAGAACCTCAGGCAAAATGCCAGGCTGGATGATGCACAAGCTGGAATCAAGATTGCCGGGAGAAGTATCAATAACCTCAGATATGCAGATGACACCACCCTTATGGCAGAAAGTGAAGAAGAACTAAAGAGTCCTTTGATGAAAGTGAAAGAGAAGACTGAAAAAGCTGACCTAAAACTCAATATTCAAAACACTAGGATCATGGCATCCGGTCCCATCACTTCATGACAAATAGACGGGGAAACAATGGAAACAGAAACAGACTTTATTTGGGGGGCTCCAAAGTCACTGCAGATAGTGACTGCAGCCATGAAATTAAAAGACGCTTACTCCTTGGAGGAAAAGTTATGACCAACCTAGACAGCACATTCAAAAGCAGAGACAGTACTTTNTGAAGAAGAACTAAAGAGTCCTTTGATGAAAGTGAAAGAGAAGACTGAAAAAGCTGACCTAAAACTCAATATTCAAAACACTAGGATCATGGCATCCGGTCCCATCACTTCATGACAAATAGACGGGGAAACAATGGAAACAGAAACAGACTTTATTTGGGGGGCTCCAAAGTCACTGCAGATAGTGACTGCAGCCATGAAATTAAAAGACGCTTACTCCTTGGAGGAAAAGTTATGACCAACCTAGACAGCACATTCAAAAGCAGAGACAGTACTTTGCCAACAAAGGTCTGTCTAGTCAAGGCTATGGTTTTTCCAGTGGTCATGTATGGATGTGACAATTGGACTGTGAAGAAGGCTGAGAGCTGAAGAACTGATGCTTTTGAACTGTGGTGTTAGAGAAGACTCTTGAGAGTCCCTTGGACTGCAAGGAGACCCAGCCAGTCCATCCTGAAGGAGACCAGCCCTGGGTGTTCATGGGAAGAACTGACATTGAAGCTGAAAGCCTAATGCTTCGGCCACCTGATGTGAAGAGCTGACTCATTGGAAAAGACCCTGTTGCTGGGAAAGATTGAAGGCAGGAGAAGGGGATGACAGTGGATGAGATGGTTGGAGGGTATCACCGACTCAATGGACATGGGTTTGAGCAAGCTCCGAGAGTTGGTGATGGACAGGGGTGCTGGGATGCTGCAGTCCATGGTGCTGCAAGGAGTCAGGCACGACTGAACTGACTACTCATTCATGAATTCTTCAACAAATATTATTTTTGTGCTTACTCTGTGCTCAGCCCTAACATACATGCTGAGGATATACCAGAAAACACACCAGAAATGGCTTTTGTCATTGCGGACCTTCTGTTCTAGTGGAGAGTGATGAACACAATGGGCTAAACGGGAACCTGGGATCTTATGGGAAACGCTACTTTGTATGTGATGGCCTTAGACATCTTTCACTGGTCAGATCTCATTTGAACAAGGTTTGAAAGAAGTGATGGAGAAAGCTGTGCCTATAAAGAAGACATTCAGGTGCAAAGACCTTGAGTGGGGAGTATGCTCGGTATGTTTGAAGAAGAGCAAGAAAACCACTGTGTGCTGATTGAAATGAGCAGGGGATAAAGTGGTAGGAAGTCAGGTAATCAAGGTGTGGGGATTAGGAGGGGGATTCTCTGGATAACTGACGAATGTGGAACGCCTTCCCCACAGCAATGGCGGTGGTAAGAGGTGTGTGTGTGCTATGCTTAGTCACTCGGCTGTGTCTGACTCTTTGCGACCCCGTGGACTGTACCCTGCCGGGTTCCTCTGTCCGTGGGATTCTACAGGCAAGAACACTGCAGTGGGTTGCCATGCCCTCCTCCAGGGCATCTTCCCAACCCAGGGATCGAAGCCAGGTCTCCCTCATTGCAGGTGGATTCTTCGCTGACTGAGCCGCCAGGGAAGCCCAAGAACACTGGAGCGGGTAGCCTTTCCCTTCTCCAGGGGATCTTCCCCACCCAAAAATCAGACCAACGTCTCCTACAATGCAGGCAGATTCTTTAACAGCTGAGCTGCCAGGGAAGCCCAATAATTATACAGCCATTTTAAAATTTAATCCTTTCAAAGCTATGAGGGAGTTCATCTCCCACCCTTTACTAATAATTAATTTGAGGCTTATAGTAGTGTGTTAGTTTGGGTTACTCTGTAAGTAAACCCTGAAACAGTGTCTGAGTGCCAGTAGTTTATTTGAGAGATGATTCTTGAAGATGCCAACAGGAAACTGGGGCAGCCAGCCAGAGAAAGGAAGAAAACAGAAAACGATGTTATCAAGGCGTCTGCAGCCATGGGCAGCTGCAGCTCAGCCACGTGGCAGGGGTGGGCTCCGAAAGCCAGAGGAAGCAGGCGCCTCTCGGAGCGCCAGCCCAGAAGGGCAGCGTCTGTGGCCCAAACTCCCATCAGCCACAGGTTGGGGCTGAACCCCAAAGGGCACTAATTCTCTCACTGTTGGACTTTGTACTTCTGGGACATTCTTTGGATCACTAGAGAAAGCCTTTAGGCAAAGATGTTCAGGAGTTAGCAGTTGGAAGTTGGCCCAAGGTGTGCAAAGCACATTTAGGTGCAGACATGAGAGACACACGGACAGGGTCTGTCACAGGCTGCTAGGCAGCTAGTGTTTTGCAGAATCTGGATTTTCTCATAAACCCATGTGGTGCTGGAGGATGAACTTAAAACATCGGTAGAATCTCCATAAGGCTTGTTTCTGTGTCACGTGGAAGGTTAACCCGCTTTGTTTAATAGAGGTCAATACAGTCCCATGGACTTGAACTCTAGTAAAAATTCACGACGAGTCTTCCAATTTGTTTTATTTTTCTTTACTTTCTTTAGTTAATTTTTAAATGGGCATAGAGTTGATTTATAAGGTTGCTCTAATTTCTTCTGTACAGCAAAGTGATTCAGTTACACACACACATGTGTATACATTCTCTTGTAAATATCGTTTTCCATTATAGTCTATCATAGGATGTTAAACACGGTCTCCCGTACTCCGCAGTAGGACTCTGTTACTTGTCCCTTCTGTATGTAAAAGCTTATGTCTGCTGGCCCCAGCTTTCCACAGCATCCCTCCGCCGAGGCCTCCCCTCTTGGAATCCACCAGCCTGTCCTCCGTGTGATGTTGTTTCTGTTGCACAGACAGGTTGATTTGCGTCGTGCTTGGATTCCGCATGTAACTGGCATCACGTGGTGTCTGTCTTTCTCTGTCTGGCCTGCTTCACTTAGTATGATCATCAGTAGTCACGTCCATGTTGCTGCAAGTGGCTTGTTTCATTCTTTTTGATGGCTGAGTAGTACTCCGTTATATGTGTGTGTACTCTACGTGTACACAGTGTATATGTATAGACACTACATCTTCTTTGTCTGTTCCTCTGCTGATGAACATTTAAGCTTTAAGCTGTTTCCATATCTTGGCTATAGTGCTGCTGTAAACACAGGAGTGCCTGTATATGCTCGAATGGTAGTTTTCTCTGGACACTTGCCCAGAGCAGGATTGCTGAATCATATGGTAATTCTTATTTCAGCTTTCTGAGGAACCTCCATGTTTTTCTCAGTGGCTGTGCGAACGTACATTCCCACCCTTAGTGCAGGAGGATCCTCCTTTCCCCATCCCCTCTCCAGCGTTTGTTACTTGTAGACTTTTTAACGAGGGCCATTCTGAGCAGTGTGAGGTGGTACCTCATTGTAGTTTTGCTTTGCTTTCTCTAATAATTCCAGTTTGCTTCCTCCAACAGCCCCACAATGTGACCGAGAAGAATCATGAATTTTATTCCAACATGATTGTAGCTATAAAGCCCATTGAGAAGGTGCCAGCAAGGAGACTCGTGAAGTCTAAAGCCCCAGGTGCCTAAATCTAGGGTCAGAGATGTGCCAAAGAGAACAGAAGGAGTTACTTGGCTCCCTCGGAGATTAAATGTGGTTCCTCTTCCTCTGAACTGTGATAGCCCAGAAGATGAGGGACGCTTTCACGTGACAGCACTCAATGCTGAGAGAAAAAGGAGGCTTCGACTATCATATTAAAAGAGAAGGCCGCGGCATTCTCAATGAAGTGCCTGTCCAAGCTACCCCGCCACGTACACATATAAATAGATACAAAGCCGCTCTGGCTCGCAGGGAACAGCCTGTGCGCCTGCAGTCTCCCTGCTCGTCTGAACACGACAGTTAGAAAAAGAGACGGGAAGCAGGAGTGACTGGAGAAAGGCCTTGGGGGATGCCGGTCCACGTGTTCCAGGCCTGAAAGGTAGTCACCAGGCTTCCAGAGGAAATGCTGCTGGGAGTGTGCTACAGAAGGCTTTGCATAAATTAAGTGAAACACAACCATTCCTAGACCTGAGAGATCACATTGTTTTCCTCTCCAATCTCCAGTTAGATTATTTATTTGAAATGGTATCAAACATGCCTGTCCCTAGGCAAGGAGTAAAACAGCAATTTTGAGGCTGAACATAAGGGAAAGAGAACAAAAGACTGAAGCATTCAAAATAAAACGGGGCATGTTTTGGGGGGAAAAAAACGGCTAAAGCATGGCAAAGATAATCCCATTCTTTGCTGATACATAAAGAGCCAAAAATCAATCAGTAACCGTTAGGGCATGTTTAAGACGAGTGCTGTTCTTGGGTGCAGAAGAATGGGTATTATGGCAGAGGAAGCCATGATCAAAACCAACGGTTTCTAAGCATTTTTAAGCAGCAGGATGTTTTTATTCAAATGTAATTGTACATGGAGTTCAATTGGTAAAGCAGATAAAATGCAGCTGCTCCAGGAGTCAGGCGAGTCCAGGGCACTGTACCCCTGCCTCTGTCTTTTTCTCCTGCAGCTGCTCCTGTAGCCCTGCCAGGGAATCCTTGCCCTCTGCAAAATGGAATTTGAAAAGCAAATATTGGAATGTTGCAGCTTCTATCCATTTCCCACTTTCACAGATATTACACACTATTAGCTCCTTTTAAACTGCTAGACACACACTAATAAAGTTGCCAATCTTTCTCTTTTCTTGTGTTCATGATTTTGCAGAATACAAATTGAGCTGAAAGATGAGCCAATAAAAGTGACGGATTTGAAACCAGCCCATCTCACACCTCCTGGTGTCCCTGCCGGGACTGGCAGGAGACAGTATGTGTGAACAATGGGCGTGCGACGGCCACACCAGGAGTGACATCTTTGCCTGGCCTCAGGGGCTGGTTTATTTGACTTCTTGTTTCTTCTCAGACACTCGACCTCGGGACTGTTGGTAATCTGCATTGCTTCTACAGAATGAGTCAGATATGTTTAGTGTTTATCTTGAGGAGGTCTGAGACCTTAAGGGAACTCTGTGTTTAGTTCACTGGAATGATTAATTCATAGATCCTAAAGCTAAAGGGTGCTTTCTGTGCCCTGTCTGCCTCGCTCTTTGAAATGCAGCAGGATGGTTTAATGGCTACAATGCACTAGCGATGAAGGGATGAGGGGGATTCAGGGCTTCTGGTCCCATGAGGAGCTCTAGGCACAGAATCAAAAGGGCTATTTAACCCCCTGCTTAAGCCATAACCGGAATGGAGAAGTCCACGGCCCTATAATTTAAACCATCACCAGCCTCCAGCGAGGAGGAGAAGGTGGCTCTCTGTTGCTCTGTGTGGATGATTTGAGGGATGAGAAATCAGCCTGTGAGATACTTTTCGCTTAAAGAGAAACAGCCGTGAGAGCAGGGGTCAGGAGAAGTACATAAAGTCAAACTCCTAAGCTTTTCCTGCCTGCAACCTGCTTTCTTACATGTAAAATGAGAACAAGAGTAAGTACAAAGCTAGGTTCGGTTATTTACTCAGATTAGTCACACTTTTTACCACCTTCACGGGAGGAACAAAATTTCCTATCACGTTGATGGGTTAGCTATACAGCTGGACTCCCTCATGCTGGGAAAGATTGAGGGAGGAGGAGAAGGGGATAATTGAGGATGAGATGGCTGGATGGCGTCACTGACTCAATAGACACAGGTCTGGGTGGACTCCAGGAGTCGGTGAGGGACAGGGAGGCCTGGCGTGCTGTGGTGCATGGGGTCACAAAGAGTCGGACACGACTGGGCGACTGGACTGGACTGGACCGAGCGTGCCGGGCACCTTGCGCCTCACCACAGTCTGGCCTTGTGCTTGGCGTGTAACCTGCACAGCTCGTGGGATATCGGTAGACAGCACGCGGTACTCATTACGTATACGCTTGCTGTGAGAAATCCATGCTCTGGCTGCTAGCTAAGCAGGAGAGGCTTGTGAAACAGCTTGCAGCCTTTGCAGCCAGCCTGCTGCTGAGCCACAGATAGCAAGTGTCTTCTGAAGGCTCTGAGTGTCACGGTGCTTGTTACACAGCACTGGCTAACCAATACACTTAAGTTCTTACCAGGATTAAGAGAGCGAGCATCCAAAATGCTTAGCATGAGGCCCACTAACCAAGAAGTATTCAATAAAGAATCCCTGCTTTTATAAGCAGTGCTCACATTAGTATTTGGGTCAATATTTTTTTCCTTTGAATATTGCTGATGAGTAAATGAGTATCATAGTCTTATTCTGGTGGGAAAATTCATGACAGTAAGCTCTTTTCACACTGCAAGGCAAGCGCCCTTCTGTCCTGCCCCATCCTTCAAATTCTTTCATATCCCCTGTGGAACACTGATGAGGTGACAGAATTAAACTCTCCTTGTGACTTTGTTTCTTTTGAAAAGAGAACTTTTTGTTGCAATCAATGAAAATGGAAGGCTTTCCAAGAGCCTTTTTGGGTGTGCAGTGCTAAGGACATGAAAGTCTGTGCCTCTGCCCCGGCTTCCCATCGCCTGGGGAGTTTCACCTCCCTGCCTCACACGTCTCTGATTTACATAATGGGGCTGATTATAATTGCCAACCTCACAGGATTGTTGTGCGAATTAACTAACGTTGTAAAGTGCTTAGAGGTCCATAGATGAAAGGTGCTCTATAAGCCTATTATTATGTCATCAAAAATGAAATTCCAATAAGATTATGCTTTCATTTAAATTTCCATTAATTTTGTCATCATTCTAGATGAATTCTCCGTGGTTTTCTAGAGCAAAAATAAATAAATAAATAAGTAGGAGAAAAGGATGATATGTTAAAATATGAAGCATTCATATGGAAAGGAAATTAGCTAGAAAAACCTAACACTTAAAAGTGATTTTTAAATTATTATCCTTTAATGAACCCTGATCATGTAATCAATATTATGTAAAACCCAGATATGGTCTCTAAGTTTACAAACTAAATTATGAAACTGACTAATTAAATAGCTAACATCTCCTATTTCGAGTGTGTGGGAATGAATGCTATATAAAGACCTCTAACTCAACTTGCTTTTAAACTGGACTTCTCAGTAGCCTCAAAAGATTAAGCAAGATCTTAAGTGTATATAAAAAGTACATTTATGAGGTTATCCCGTGGTCTACTTGATTCTATTCCGGGTCTGGTATTGTCTCGTGTTCTGAAACGATATTGATAGTTGGTGTGGTGACCTGTAGGTAATTGGCACCATAGAGTTTGAGCATAAACTTTCTCATCAAACAGGGAAATGCTAAAATTTCAAACATCTGGTTTAGTGTCTTCATTTTACAGATATGAAAACAGACCCTCTGAGTCTTTAAATAATTCACACAAAGTCACATGGCTAGAAGTTGGAGTACATGGACCGCCAAAGGCTCTATTCAATGCTATTTTGAAGACAGCTATTTTTAACTATGAACAAGGGAGTTAGTTCCTTATCCATGTTTTAATGTGAATTATTTCTTCCAGGCATCAAAGGGACCTTATAAGGATATTTCCAAGCCTCATTGTTCATTGAGTAAGTTTCTTGCATTAATGCTAGTAAAATGTCTGCATTCATTGACCAAATACTGATTTAAGAGAACTTAACTTTATTGGGTAACCTAAACACACACAAATGAGTCCTTTTTCCAGGATTGTTGACAAGAGATGACAGATGTGACGTTAGAGTCTGTTTTCTTTTTTGGAAATCCAGGGAACAGATTGCATACCATCCAGTCCCCCAACTCTAAATGCCTCAGCCTCGAAGATCCAGGTTCATTAGAAGCAGCGAATGGTACCAGTTCCTACGCTTGTATCAAGGAGAGTTCACTGGATTCCACTGAACTTTAATGGCAGTCAGAAGAGATGGATGTTGTGGCTTCGTTTTCCATTAGACAGATGCTATATACAGATAACAAGGGAAAAGTCTATTTAGAAGCCTAATGCACACTTATTTCTTAGGTTGCCTCATGCTGCTGATGTCTGAAGATGCAAATTTTCTTTTTTAAATTGGGAGTGAGGGTAGCGGCACCAAGTCCAAGTAAACTTCACTGGTTATGGATGGGGGAGATTACATTTCATGGGAGGGCTGCGGAACTGCCAGAGGGAGGCTGAAAGACAAATGCCCAACTTAAATGTTGAGACAGAGACAGATGGGCCGCAGGGAGCAGGCTCAGAAAGCAGCGCGAAGCCTCTCAGCGCTGGGAGCCGCCGTCCTTCTGCAGGTCTGGTTCCTCCTTCTTCTCTGCTGCCAGTTTTACCCGCCGGCTCACTTTCTGTGTCTATTACCCGCCGGCTCACTTTCTGTGTCTAAGACATGGAGAATGTCGGTTGCCTGGCATCAGGGGGAATCCTCCTGGGCGCTCACTCACCCACTCCTTTTGGGGCACTTCCTACCCTGGAGGCACTGTGTGTGAGGGCTGGTGTCGTGTCTGATGCCGCCGCTCATTTCGACACCCCGCTTCCCACGTGTCACGGGCTGAGCAGTAGAGACTTGCTGGGAGTGTACGATGCCATAATTGTAGGACTGGGTTATCCTCATCTGACAAATGAGGGAAGTGAAACATGTACTCACCGTGTTTTTTTATTTTCTGTATCTTATGACGTTTTGACCTCCAAAACTGCTCAGGGTAGCCAGTTTTCAGAGGCAGAAAAGGCCTCAGCCAGGAGTGGGCTTGTCATGAAGTGAAGAGAAGGTCGCTCAGTCGTGTCCAGCTCTTTGTGAGCTCGTGGACCGCAGCCCGCCAGGCCGCCCCGTCCATGGGGAGTCTCCAGGCAAGGACACTGGAGTGGGTTGCCGCGCTCTCCCCCAGGGCATCTTCCCGACCCAGGCATCGATCCCATGCCTCCTGCGTCTCCTGCCTTGCAGGCCGATTCTTGGCCACGGGGCCACGGGGGAAGCCCAAGCCGCCACTTCTGAGCTGCGCTGCCTCGGCAGTCCCACGGAAACGCGGAGGAGGGCCTGCCAGAGGCTCACCCCCCGCTCCTCCTCGTGGCCCTCAGGGGCCGGCCCTGCATCTTGTTTCTTGCAATGGCACCGACTTCTCCATACTGACACTCAGTCACTGCCATGGATTAAGCCTGCGGCACCATTCAAGCATGAAGCTGGTGAGGAGAAGAGGGGTGGGCTTGGGCTGCTGGCTCCAGGGGCTGTGCTTTTAACACGTGCGCTGCACTGACATAAACGGCTCCTTCTCGCAGAGAGCCCACAGCCCTGCGGGGCGCAGCCCACGGCAGCACTGCCAAGGCCCGCGCCTCTGTGGTCTGCCGCTTGTGGTAGCTCACTCAGTGAGCGCCGCGTGCGAGGCCGCATCACAGTCTTGATTTCAAGCAGAGTCACAAATCTCACTGAATGCCAACAAGGAGCAGGTCCCAGAGGTGAAGAGTGGCAATTTTAGGGACCCAGTAGCTCTGCATTCAAATCCTGGCTTTCTAACTCACTCGCCGTGGGATTTTGGGGAAGGCTACTTAGCGTCTGTGCAGGTCAATGAAGGCAATTTCAGTTATTTTAAGAATAAAAATGCCTAATACAGTTAGGAGAGAAGAGCTTTCTTTTACGTTCTGGACCTCTCCGGGCCCCTTAACCGAAAGACGTGTGCACGTGCCAAACTCTCCAGAAGACTACATGAATGCTAAGAGTTTTGCAAAGGCCACAACAGCGAGACTTTGGTGTCTGCCAGAAGCGCCTACAGTGTGAGAGGGACAGAAATAAGCTGAACCAGTGTTCTGCCTTCCTCATTCCCTTGGCTAACCTCTTAGCGTGACTCCTTTCTTGGATGAGGCTTAAGCACGAGGCCATTTGTGAATTTTTGGACCAGGAGGGGTTAGGGTGCACTGGTGAAGCATCACTTCTAAGAGGCAGGGATAACACGCGAAAAGCAGGATTATGGATAGACGGGTGAGTGATTTGCTTTCGTTTTGCAGTTCCTGTTTTCCATTTGTACAAGCCTCGTCAGCAAAAGACCAGGCCCCTGCCCGTCCTGGGTCTGCCTGCTGGTCGCTGCGTGGGACCTCCCTAGAGCAGGCGCGGGCGCCGTTTTACGCGTGTCTGCCACGTGCCGCGGGTCCCGGGCGCTCAGTGCAAAGCTGAGTCTCAGGGGCGTTGGTTCTAGGCCCGCCTCCCACTGACCGGCACATTTGACTCGGCTTTTCTGGGTTTCCCTCTGTTGACGTTGTGAACCAGGTGGACCGCTGGATTCGCCATCAATATGAGCCTCCTTATATCAGCCACCCCGTCAGCACCTGATCTCACGCTCTGGATCCTCACAAGCTGATGCGTTGTGAATGAACAGAATGAATTCAATGGCGTGCTTCTTGCTGCCTCTTTATCCAGAGTTCCACAAGGGAAGAGCTGAAGCCAGACCCTGAATCACATCCTGACTCCCTCCCGTGTTAGTCTGATGCCTTCAAGATAAGCAACAGTTTCTGTGGAACTCGGGTTCCTCAGGCATAAGAGTGCTGACCTCGTAACTTGCTGGGGTTGTTAAATGAGATGATGTTCAGCCCTGCGTGTGTACACAGTCGGTACACGGAAGGGTGCAGTGAGGGAACTCGCTGGGGGTCTAGTGGTTAGGACCTGCATCTTCACTGAGATAATCAAGTTGTCCTGTTATGTACAGTTCAGCAACCACTCACCTCATGTGGTTATTTGCATTTAAACTGGTTTAAATTTAGGCAGACCAGTTCCTCAGTTGCTCCAGCCGTATTTTAAGTGCTCTGAAGTCATCTGTGGCTAGTGGCTGCTGGTACTGGTTATTGAACATTTCCACCATCACAGAATATTCTGTTGAATTGCGCTGTCCATGACATTGCTGTTGAACTCTAAAAATATCATAAAAGAAAATGTGCGATGCACCACATACTTAAAAAAAGACAAATACCTAATTTGTGTGTTCTATGGGGGTTTTCAACCCAAAGAAATATCCCAAATACCCACCTACAGCGTGTGTAAAACGTGTAAACCTTTGAAACAATTAGCGCATACCCCGCTCCTCTCCACATTGTTGGGAGCTTGTTTCTCCCCGCCCCTCCTCCATGTTCAATATCTGTCTGATGGACTTACGTTCCATATGTAATATTGTTACAGGTGCAAAATTGTTTCTTTCAATCCTGAATGCGGTCGCACATGTGCGGCAGGAGCTCTGAAGGCCAGCACACGATTACCGCCGATCCAGGCCTCTCTCTCAGTCTGTGGGTCAACAGCGTTCTTCTTTGCTTGCTAATGCTTTATTGTCTCTTAGTATACATTGGAATAATAATGGTAATTTATGCAGATATTTTGTATGCATAGCAAATAATGAGAAACACCTGCAGAAATTTCCCTCCTTCTCCGAGTTCAGCAACTAATTATATTTTTAAATAATGGCTACCATTGAACACAATTATCCAAATCACTTTAAGTAATGGAATCTTTTTAAGGTGTTTTTGAAAATTTTAGCACAGTTTTTAAACACTCATTTTTATCTAGAAGATGGGAGGGGAACAGAAAAGGCTAGTGGGCGGCTTACTCACCCAAAAAGCAGTCTCTGCCAAGGACGGACCCATCTCCGCGTCTCCCCTGGGTGCAGATCTGGCCCCCAAGGCTCTGACTCGTGGTGGAAACCAGATTTCTCTAGAGTTCACCTGGGTGGTTTGGGCGGCTTGTTCTGCCTTCCCTTCTTCCTTTCTTGATAGGATATGAACTAGATTACCTCTAAACTTCTTCTTTTAAAAAGCACAAATTGCCAAGTGATCTTCCAGTAGTTTGAGAGGAGAAGCACCCACCGGGGAGTCGGATGCCTGGCTTCCTCTGCTCTCTGAGTCTCAGTTCCCTCTTTTGGAAGACTGAGGCAGAGCACTTCCGAAAGGCTTTCTAACCCTAAGAACTCCTAGCGTGTGGCACCCATGGGCCCCTGAAGCCTGGCATCAGGGATCAAGTTCACCAAGACAATCTGGAAAATAATAGCAGTGGTTGGCTGAGAGCAAGACTAGGAGGAAGTACACGTTTTCTCCCCATTTATGAGCCACAGACTGTGGTCTTAACTAGAGCAATTCCAGACATTTTTTGATCTCTCTCTCTATATATATATAATTGATATAAGCATGCGTACATGGAAGTTTCTTCAGCTGTGTCTGACTCTTTGCAACCCTTTGAACTGTAGCCCGCCAGGCTTCTCTGCCCAAGGAATTTCCAAGAGAAATATACCCTGCCAAGCTCCTCTGTCCATGGGGATTCTCCAGGCAAGAGTACTGGAGTGGGTTGCCATTGCCTTCTCCACAGATATCTAAGCATCCTACCATGTACATCTCACCATATATGGGTATACGTGTTGATGTCATGATTTGGAAATTGAAAAGGAAAGAAGCTGAGAAATGCACGTCGTGGGTGCTGGTCCTCACTGCCAGCATGTGTAGCGAGCTGTCCTCTAAAGCCTCTCACCCGTTCCCAGGTGGGGCAGTGATGAAGAATCCACCCGCCAATGCAGGAGACACAAGAGACGTGGGTTTGATCCCTGGGTCGGGAAAATCCCCAGGAGTAGAAAATTGCAACCCTCTCCAGCCTTCTTGTCTGGAAAATTCCATGGACAAGGAGCCTGGTGGATTACACCTCCCCGGGCTGCAAAGAGTCAGACACGGCCAAGTGTCTGAATACACACATGGAGTTGTTGGTCTTTAGGGGGAAAATAGTGACTCTTGAATGAATCATTCCATCTTACTTTACATTGGGTTCATATGACCAGTTGAGAGTCATGGAGTGTTTTATAAAAGATGCTTAAGTTATAGGAATCCTTGACCTCAAGGAGTCAGCCATCTGGAGATGGAGGGACGTTAAACACCAATTTCAAGTGAAAATGATGACAATAGAGCAATGGTGAGAACTCAGCTGCGGAGCCCAGGAGGCGCCGACAGAAAAGGATCTGCCTGCAGTCAGGAGGCCTGGACTCAGTCCCTGGGTTGGGAAGATCCCCCAGAGAAGGGAAATGGAAACCCACTCTAGTACTCTTGCCTGGAGAATCCCATGGACAGAGGAGCCTGGCAGGGTAATCTTGCCTGGGAAATTCCACTGACGGAGGAGGAGGCTGGTGGCATAAAGTCCATGAGGTTGCAAAGAGTCAGACACCGCTGCGACTAACAGTTTCTCTCGCACTTTCTCCGTGAACTGGGGAAAGAAGGGCATCTCTCGGAAGGGATGGCATCTGGCCAGAGCCCCGAGGAACCAGGGAAGAGAGACAGTGAGTCCCAGACGCGGTCTATGGCGAGCCTTGCTCTAGGCTGAAATTTAACTGATCTAACGGACAATAGCACAGAGAAAGAAAGTGCGAGTGACTGTTTCTAAAGCCAAATATAGCCAGCACGAGGGATGCCCTTTTAACTTCTGGAGACTGTGTTCTTATTCAGTTGTGGTTAAGGCATCTTTTCTTTTATAAATGATGGTTAGAATATATGATTATTGTTAGTTTAGGGTTTTTTAAAATATAAATTTATTTTAAGTGGGAGAGGGCGAGGGTGGGGTGATTTGGGAGAATGACATAGTTTGGGTTTTAAAAAATTCTTTGACAAAATAAAAAGCCAGAAAATATATTTTAGCTCCAAATCTTGTATATTTTGTTTGCCATTTTCCTGGACTTTTCAATCTAACCTCTGAGTTCCTCTGGGTNTTTTAAGTGGGAGAGGGCGAGGGTGGGGTGATTTGGGAGAATGACATAGTTTGGGTTTTAAAAAATTCTTTGACAAAATAAAAAGCCAGAAAATACATTTTAGCTCCAAATCTTGTATATTTTGTTTGCCATTTTCCTGGACTTTTCAATCTAACCTCTGAGTTCCTCTGGGTTATAGTTCCCTTTTTCCTTATTTGTTTTGCAAACTTCCAAGGGCCTCTGTGCTCAGATAAGGAAGGTGAAGAGGCAGATGGATTTTTATTTTGTATTTTTTTCTGTGTTAATGGATTGCCCTGCTAATCTCAGAGAGAGAGAGAGAGAGAGAGAGAGAGAGAGGGTAAGCAAGTACCAGGAGAAATTAAGGATGCAAGGGAACATATGCTGTAGAAAACAGCGGATGGTGATTCATTATTATACATAATATTACATGTAATATTCTAAGTCACTTCAGTCCTGTCTGACTCTTTCTGACCCCATGGACGGCAGCCCGCCGGGCTCCTCAGTCCACGGGATTCTCCAGGCAAGGACACTGGAGAGGGGTGCCAAGCCTCCGCCAGGGGATCCTCCCGACCCGGGGATCGAACCTGTGTCTCCTTTGGGTCCTGCTTTGCAGGCAGATTCTTTTACTGCTGAGCCACCAGGGAAGCCCATATATGATATTACTAACTTATTACATAATATAGAAAATACGTATCTGCCGCTGCTGCTGCTAAGTCGCCTCAGTCGTGTCCGACGCTGTGTGACCCCACCAGACTCCTCCGTCCATGGGATTTTCCAAGCGAGAGTACTGGAGTGGGGTGCCATTTCCTTCTCCAATGCGTGAAAGTGAAGAGTGAGAGGGAGGTCGCTCCGCCGTGTCCTGGAAGATGCAATAATTCTGCACTTGTAGAGGGAGCGTGTCACTGCCTTTCACTTAGTTTTCATTTCTGTCACAGGCAGAAAGAAACTAGTGCCAGCGGGCCTGGGTGGCAGTTTGCGCACCAGCGCCCGTGGGAGCTCACACTGAGCCTGAGGGCCAAGACAAAGGGCTTGTGAAAGGGGCACCCCCAGCCCCAGTGAATCTGGCAAGGGGAGCCCAGAACCACCACAGGAAACTGTTTTCTTCCTGAAAGTTCACTATTGGAAGAAAGTCTTTTTTTTTTCTTTTTTCTTTTCCATTTTGAACCTGGAGCTGAACATTAAGCGGATGCTTGTCTTGTTTCCTGAATGCGTAAGCCTCCTGGGTGAGGTAAGTTCTTGTACAGCTCTGGCCGAAGACAGATAGCTAAAAATTCACCGCCCATGGAGCTCAGATGCCCTCTGGCTGGTGAGACCTGTGAGATGGCCAGGGGTCTTTGCTGCCTTGGCAATGAAGGGAAGAGACTTAAAAAGTATTTTTTTCCTTATTATTTTTTAACATTTTCTTTTATATTAGCGTATAGACAATTAAATTACTGTGTAGCTTCAGGCGCACAGCAGAGAGACTCAACCACACTTCTCAGCATCCATTCATTCTCTGCCAAGCTCCCCTCCCGTCGAGGAAGGGCAGAGACTTGGAATCCGGTGGCTGAGCCCGGGGCTGGCCTGGCGATGGGAAGACACTCAGTTCACTGAGGCAGGAGAGTGACAGTCACCACGTCAGTTATTCTAGATCTCCAGGCCTTGGCTTCCAGGAAACGAGCCCTCTTTCAACCCCAAACAGGACCCATTTTCATCCTCAGCCTCAGTTCTCTTGTTGAAACTTCTAAATAAACAGTCTCTGTGGCGAGGAAGCAGGGATGTGGCTTGGAAATGGCTGGACAGATGCGAACGCTCTCCCTCTTTGAGTAGGATCCTCGGGGTGGGTCGGAAGGGCGGCCTTTGCAGGACAGGATTTTTCAGAAGTGCTCTGCATACATCGCATGAGCCCTGCCTGGATGGCGGCCGTTCCTCCTGGTTACTGACTCTCATGTGACCACAGGGGCAACCTCTTATCTCTATTACTAACAACACTTTACTTTTACATTAAACATGGTCTGAAGGAAGAAATCTACTTAAGGGACATCTCTTGGCTGTGCCGTCCTGAGCACAGCCTAACACAGAGGGAAAGCGTTTGTGGGCTGTTACAGGATGAATCAGAAGAATGCGCGGTAGCACAGTCGTCTGAGAGTGTCAGATGGTGGCCTCGGGGGAAGTCTGACTCAAAATCCATCTCTAAGCGCATCTGTCAAAGGGCTGGGAAGGACCATCTTTGAGTGGCTGGTTAAGTGTCAGATTCCACCACCACCCCCTCTTTCAGGTGAACTCTGAGGATAAGACGCCTGAAAGAACCAGCAGAATCGAGCTTTATGTCTACACTTTAAATAAGGTTCCCCCAGGAGATAATGAATAGGAATAAATAATAGTAAAAATAATACATAAATTTCCAAAGCCTTCATGAAAACCTAAGCTCTTTTTTCCAACACCCATACTATCATCTTGAAAACTGTGCTAGAATATGGATGCTGCGCCCCAAAGAGCTGGTGGTGTGTGCTTTCTTGTTTTGTTTGGGTTTTTTTTGTCCGAATACTGCCAGTAATCAGCATCAAGCTGCTTGCTTTTCTCTCCGTAAATTCTAAAACTTGCACCTGGCTGGAAACTGGTAGGAACGGCCGGGAGACCTGAGAAGACCTCCACATACCATCTGCAAGTAGATGGATAGTGTGTTTCATTATTTAACATCCTGGGAGATTTTTAGTCCCTCTCCCCAGCCCGCCTTTCTCAGACCGCAGTACTCGGGTATGGCCACAAGAGGGCACCATTGCTTAAATGTTGGGAGGACTGGGTCTTTTGAGGAACTGGTCCAGCTCAAAGCTGTCTTGAATGTAAGAACCTGGTCAAAAGGGTTGAACAAAAAAGTAAAGGGATGGCCGCAATCATCGATGCAGTTCTATTTTTGATAGCTGAAGTATTTCAGGTGTTAGACATTCAGATCATCAAAGGCATTCGTAGGACTGTAGCTTGATTAACGGAGACGAGCAGGGAGTCGAGCTCCTGGTAGAAATTCATGTGATACAGGAAGTACTTGGCATGCCTTCGATTTTTCCCATCCGTCTCGGTTTGTCTAAGAACAAGGCAAACTTTTTTGAAGATAAACAGAAAATATTGAAATATAAGGTAACAAAGACAAATCCAAACCCTTAGCTCCAAGTGTCCTCCATAAGAGCAGGGTTCAGTAGCTGGAGAAGGGCACGTGCAAAGAAGTCCTGCTTCCAGCCCTCTGAACCAGCACAGTTGTGGACTCCAGATGTATATGCCATGGAATATAGGCCATGTGGAATGGCCTCTCGGAGGTCGCCCAGCTCCAGGGGCACACACACAGTTTCTGCACTGAGAAGCTATAGAATGAACTGGAAAATATCTGATGCTGGTAGGACCTTCACAGGAAAACAGATGACGGCTGAGACTGTTAATCTTGACAGATTCCTGATTTATTAGGACGTCGTCATTCTCTGCTTTTGTATCATTTGGTAAATGATCACAGTATTAGGCTTCATGGAAGCAGAGCGAGCTTTCCCCTTCCTCCAACAGTGGCAGCAGCCAGGAGGCTGTGAGGCTTGGGTTTAGGCAAGAGATGGAAGAAATGAATTTTAAGTTACATGCTGTCACTTGAGGAAAAGTTGGTGTTGCTTTTTTGTGACTGTCAACATAGATTCAGCTATGTAACAAAAATGCATTAATTATCTCAGAGAAATAAACCTTCTGTTTGTCTGATAAATCCAAAGCAAGGGTGACTAAATTTAAAACCAAGGTCTCTAGCAGGCAAGATTTGTTTCTGTTTACCATGCAGGCAAGAGAAATAGAGAAAACAGCTAGAAGATAATAGTAATCTTTAGAAGCTAGTCCTATGAATTGTTTTACTCTGCAAAACAAAAATGTAGGGAATTTCTCCTTCTGAACCATTCATACAAAATCTTTAAAACCATCTTGGATGACTTCATAGTAGACTCAAAATCAGAAAGCATTTGACATCTTTTTATTAGTGATCTCCTTCACCAGGATATTTTTATGGTCTATTTTTTTTGTCATCTTTTGCATTTAAAATAACTGCCACAGAGATTAAGCCTCAATAAAAAATGCAAACAATTAAAAATATTTCCAACTAAATGATGCTATCCTAGAGACAGTTTTATCAAAATATAAAATTCTAAACTCAAAGTAGCATAACTGAACACTTTATTTTATTAAAAAAAGCCATGTCTGCACCTATGTTTCAAGACTGACATCTTATGCATTAAACAGCAATCAGCCTAAAGATGCTATATTAAACAAACCAAGTTTTGTTTTGCTAAACTAAGCAAAATTAGTTGAATGCCCTAAGTAATAGTTGCTGGTATTTTTTTTTCTAAATTATTTCTCCACTTGTTTTTGTGTCTATGCATAAATTAAAAATCTGCTGAAATTTATTATTCATCTGAGATGTAATTAATATGCAAAATTATGCAAATTAAGATGCAATTAGGCTTCAATTCTCTAGTGGAATTTTCCATTATAATTTAATACAAAGTAATAGAGTAATTGGTGTCACGTGTAATTACGGTTACTCACGTGTACTTGCAGACGTGCAAATGATGTGGTATATGTTAGTTATCCTATGCAAATGGTTCCTGCAATCTCTTACTACTTGAGAATGAGGTAAACAAAGATGGTCTTCAGAAAAAGGGTGAGAGGGTCCCTTTTCTTCTCATGTGCTACCATTTTGAAGAACTGTGTGGATAATCGTGACTAATGCCTCTGCCTTTATTTCTAAGAATTTTTCACTTAGTGTTGTACAGTGCATTGTTCATCACTTTGGAGAAATCATTGCTGGTAGAAAGGAATCTTTAAGTAGAGACCTCGCCACGACGTTGATGCCACAAGAATGTGCCCAGGATGAGAGTGGGCAGAGCAAAGCGCTCATAGGGCAGAGGTGCTTTTGCATCAGGCTCAAAAGGTCTCCTCTTTAAAAAAAATACACAACACAACCAGCCTCAGCAGATGAATCATTGTAACTGTACTGCGTTAATTTCCCTATTACAAAGTTGACCAGTTTGCTTTGCAGTCTCTTTAGAAGCCAGTTTGCTTCTCCAAACCAAAATTCCTTCTCTCCTACTTGCCAGAATTATGGAAGGCTTCTGTGTCGTTTCCTTCTGAATGAATAAAGCACTGATTGAATTAAACTGTTCAATTCTCTCCGTCACTAACTCTACCATTTGGTTCAAGAGACTCAGCGGCTAACTACCATGTGTGTCTCCTGGTGTCTCCCTGGAGAAAGGGGACCGGGGTCTCCCAGGAGCTTGTCCTGAGCCCGGAGCTGCAGCTTGTAATTTCTCCATGAGAAACGATTACTGCTTGTTTTAAAACACCCATGCTGTGTTGAATCCCGCACAGAAAACATTATGATCGCAACACTTTCCTGCTCATAACTGAAGCACACACTTTAAGACGAGTATCTTATATTCTCAGCTCCAATTAACCTGAAGTGTTTCTCTTCCCTGTCTCCCCATCAGCCCACCCCCTTCACCCAAGTCTAGCCCTCTACCCTTTTGTAACAGAGTCTTTCAGGGAGGAGATAACTCATCCCACACACTGCATTTCGACTCATGGCCGTGGGCTCCGATGGAGAGGAAACGCTAGGCTACCGGATGGTGGGTAATCAGCCTCCCCCTCTTCACGACATTCGCACCTGGTGCCTCTTTGCCTTCACCCCCCCTGGCTGGTGGCTTGAGAGCACGGACACACAGAAGAGACAGGGCGCGCTGCACCCAGTCACAGCCCCGCCCATCCACCCATATGTGGCTTTCCCATTCACTCCAATAATAATAACAATTACCACGCAGGCCGGGCTATTATTCGCATTTGTGGCTCACTGTGGACGTTTATGCTACACTCTGAGCTGCGCGTGGGTCTTCAGCAACATCGATTATACAGCTGTTGTACAATCACTGTGAGTGAGACGGGCAGAATCCCGTTCAGCTTGCAGAATCATTTGTAATCATGGAAGGTGGGACGTGACAGCGGAGGCCTGATTTCTCCCCAGCGCTAGGGTCCTTCTCTAGGTCCTGACGGGTCCTGGGCTTAGGGTACAGGGAGGCTGAACTGAAATGAGGAGGAACCGGAAAGCTGAGGCCAGCAGATTTTCTCTCTGGGGGAAGGATCTCTGGATTCCAGATCCGAAGGACACAGGGGCCCCGGACCTCACATCACAGAGGCTCTTCCTGAACTTTGTGCCAGAGCAGTCAGGTTTGACTCAAGCTTCTTGAGACCCCTCCATCCGAACAGCCGGCTCAGGGGTGTGCTGTCTTTGCCATTTTCTCTCTTTTCAGGATCAAGGGTTTTTACTTGTTCTTACCCTCAGCAGGTCACATCTGTGTCCTAAACAGTGTTATAGGTCTTTTGCCTTTCCTTTTCTCAGGAAGTCTACTGGTTCGGCCTGCCCTTCCCTGGGAGACCTTGATTTTGAACCATCTGTTTGACCCCTCCACACTTAGACTCTGATTGGCAGAAACTCATACAAACTTAACATGCTACATGAGGCCTTCCACTCAGCCAAGTGTGGTCACATGCAATCAGTACAACCCAGACTGCATCTGTCTCATGGATGAAAAGATCGATGCCTCAAGGAAGAACACACAGCTAACTCATGATAGAATGAGACTTCAGTAGACAGGCTAACTTTTTCCCTGTATGTAGATTTTATTTATCTTTATTTATGAAGTGTTTTGATATTGCATTATCTTCTAAGAGCTTTGCAGAGACTCTGTTGGATGAAGTTGAATGCACTCTTTTACTTTTTATATTTAATATGTAGGAAAATATCACACAATTGATGGCATTTGGACAGCCACCTTCAGCCAAACAGCAGTTGCTATGTGGCGGCCACTGTTTCTACAGGCGTGATCTATCTTTGTTGTTATTCCTGGTGAATAACTGAAGAACTGGAATCCTTTGAACGTTTAGCCGACAATCTCTAAATTAAGGGCCATTTAAAAAAAGAATGGGGCTTCCTGGGTAGCTCAAATGGTAAAGAATCTGCCTGCAGTTCCAGAGAGCTGGGCTTGATCCCTGGGTTGGGAAGACCCCGTGGAGAAGGGCAAGGCGACCCACTCCAGTATTCTCCAGAGAATCCCACGGATGAAGGAGCTTGGAGGACTATAGTCCATGGGGTCTCAGAGAGTCGGATGTGACCGAGCAACTTTCACCTCATTTAAAAAAGAATACAAGCCTTTCCACTGCCTGAAATTTTTCCACTGGACATCTGGTAAAATCAAGAAAGTGTCCATAAGAAAACTCTCACTAGGGGTGTCAGCAGCTTGGAGGAAATTCCTGGAGACAACGGGGGAGCAGCGTCAAAGAGATGCTGCATCAGCCACGCTTCAAATAGCACCAGCAAAGCACTGCCTGGGCACACAGAGATGAGGCTAACAGGCATTACACTGCGAGCCGAGGTTTCATAACGCCAAACCCCATTATTTCACTTATATTTCCTTTATATGTGTGCTCAGAGTGACAAATGATAAAAAAAATCTATGGCAAAATAACTGAAAAAGCTTTTCCAGTAATTATAAGGCAATGATGCTAAGTGATAAGAAAGAATTGTGCTACGGGTTAATTAGCCACCATCTTTTCTTTCTGACGGAAACAAAAAAGTAATCGTTCATCTCACATTCAGTAGTGTCTTAGAAACAAGGAAAGGTGTTTATTTAGTAACTCACTTGGTCCTCAGACGTCCTATACGAGGGGTGTAACTTCTTGTTTTCCAGATGAGGTGTGGAGGTATGGACGTAACTTGCCCAGGGTTCCATGTCTAGCAAGTGATGGAGGTTGGATTTGAAGCCAGGTAGTTAATTTGACTCTGGAGCACATGCCTAACCTCGGATGGACAGGATTTGTTCACTTTAAACACAGACTTAGAAATAAGATCTAGCATTTGGTTTTGTTGTTACACACATTTGAAATCGGGAAACTGCACAGAAGCGTGGACTCCAGCTTTGCAGAGGGGCTGAGCGTCCTTATCGTCACCTGGTGAGCGTGGCTGAGGGGTCTGGCCGCCCTCGCTGAGAAGCCTGTGGCCGCCGCCCATCCCTTCCTTACGTGCTCCCGCCCCGCAGGGAGGCGGGGATGCCGGCGGGGATGCCGGCGGGGCTGCGGTGTTAGGCCGGGCGCCCCTGCACGGCCGGCGCACAGGCCGCCGCCACGAGCCCCCCCCGCGCGTCTCCCCACGCCTGTTCCACGTGGCACAGGTGAAGTCCGGCCAAGGCGGCTGGGGCACCTCGGGCCCAGCGCGGGGAGACAGAGCGGCCTTTGGCTGTGGCATCACGGTGTCGGGCTTCCCGGTGGCGCTCCTGCTAAAGGACCCGCCTGCCAACGCCGGGCTCCAGGAGACGCGGGTTTGACCCCTGGGCCGGGAAGAGGCCCTGGCGGAGATCGCGGCACCGGCTCAGCATTCCTCGCTGGCAGCCGCACGGACAGAGCAGTCTGGTGGGCTGCCGCCCGTAGGCTCCCCCAGGGCAGACGCGGCGGAAGGGCCTCTGCACGCGCGCATCGTGCTGGCGTGGCTTGGGCATCCCGCCCCGGGCGTGACCTCGCGGGGACGACAGCGGCCGGAGGGGAGGCCGGGCGTGTGCCCACCCTCGAGGCCGAGGCAGAGCCTGCGGGGCTGTCACGGCCTCCGCGCCGCCCGCTTTGTCCCGAGAAGCTTCCCCGCGGCCGGGGGTCCGCGCACCGGGCCGCCGCCCCGCTCCAGCCCTCCGGCGGACACGCCGCCGCCGCTTCTTCACTCGTGCTCTGCACACGCCAGGGACAAGCAATGACAAATCCCTGCAGCAGCTGCTTTCTGAGCTAATTTTATGGAGCTTGACAGACGTTATAGGGCTCCAGCGCTGTACGTCCCGCCCGGGATGAGAGGCCGGAGCGAGGGTGCCGCGCTGCACGGACGCGTGCTGAGTGGCCTCAGCCGCGCGGACTCTGGCGAAGCCAAGTTCCTCCTTTCCAGCACAGTGCAGCAGTCACGCACCTCCATGCATGCTCCTGCTGCTGGGCTTGCTTCCCACACCGCTTACCACAGCGCGTCAAGCAGAATTCCCGGTGCTACACAGTTCTCAGGGCTTGCCTGCTTTATCCGTGATGGCGATGGTACGAATGTGTCAGTCCCAAGCCCCCAGTTCCTCCCGCAGCTCCCCCTTGGTATCCGGTATCCATGCATCTCTTTTGGTGGCCGACCTTCGCCTGCAGCCCTACAGGGAAAGGGATTCTGGGAAACAAAGCTCCAGCTCAGCTGAATAAACATAGCACAACATCACAATACCCCAAAGTCAAGAAACCTCAGCTCTCAAAAAGCTCTTGCCTGAGCGGCTTTGGTTTCCATCCTTGAGTCTCCAAGACAACCAGAAACACTCCAGGAGCCCAGGCCACTTTGTCACTTTCTGTTTAATAAGGTGCCTCCTTGAAGTCTGCCCTTCCTACCTACTTAAAGTCTAGAAGATTCGTCTGGTAAATCCAGCTTCCATCTTCCAGTCTCTCTTCTTCCTGGACCAATCTCCTCTTAATCTAGGTCCTGCTCTGCTGCAGTGACTTGGGAATTCCAGGGAATTCCGGTGACTTAGAGGAGATATGCCCCCATCCACACCACAGCCCCTCTGATCATACCACAAATTTCCACAGAGCAAAGATGCATCAGGCTTTCTTTTGTGATCTTCCCATTGAATGACACATTAACAAGGTTTTAGTATATGGACATGGAACAACAGACTGGTTCCAAATAGGAAAAGGAGTACATCAAGGCTGTATATTGCCACCCTGCTTATTTAACTTCTGTGCAGAGTACATCAGGAGAAACGCTGGGCTGGAAGAAACACAAGCTGGAATCAAGAAAGAGTACCAGGAGAAATATCAATAACCTCAGATGTGCAGATGACACCACCCTTATGGCAGAAAGTGAGGAAGAACTANTTCTGTGCAGAGTACATCAGGAGAAACGCTGGGCTGGAAGAAACACAAGCTGGAATCAAGAAAGAGTACCAGGAGAAATATCAATAACCTCAGATGTGCAGATGACACCACCCTTATGGCAGAAAGTGAGGAAGAACTAAAGAGCCTCTTGATGAAAGAGAAAGAGGAGAGCGAAAAAGTTGGCTTAAAGCTCAACATTTAGAAAACGAAGATCATGGCCTCTGGTCCCGTCACTTCATGGGAAATAGATGGGGAAAACAGTGGAAACAGTGTCAGACTTTATTTTTGGGGGCTCCAAAATCACTGCAAATGGTGACTGCAACCATGAAATTAAAAGACACTTACTCCTTGGAAGAAAAGTTATGACCAACCTAGACATCATATTGAAAAGCAGAGACATTACTTTGCCAGCAAAGGTCTGTCCAGTCAGTCAGTCAGTTCAGTTGCTCAGTCGTGTCTGACTCTTCGCGACTCCATGAATCACAGCACGCCAGGCCTCCCTGTCCATCACCATCTCTCCGAGTTCACTCAGACTCACGTCCATCGATTCCTTGATGCCATCCAGCCATCTCATCCTCTGTCGTCCTCTTCTCCTCCTGCCCCCATCCCTCCCAGCATCAGACTCTTTTCCAATGAGTCAACTCTTCGCATGAGGTGGCCAAAATACTGGAGTTTCAGCTTTAGCATCATTCCTTCCAAAGAAATCCCAGGGTTGATCTCCTTCAGAATGGACTGGTTGGATCTCCTTGCAGTCCAAGGGACTCTCAAGAGTCTTCTCCAGCACCACAGTTCAAAAGCATCAATTCTTCAGCGCTCAGCCTTTTTCACACTCCAAATCTCACATCCATACATGACTACTGGAAAAACCATAGCCTTGACTAGACGGACCTTAGTCAGCAAAGTAATATCTCTGCTTTTGAATAAACTATCTAGGTTG
>SJYB01006379.1:716-29243 GCA_006408585.1 Antidorcas marsupialis
TATGTATAAATGATATTTGTTAAAGCTTATTTTAAAGACATAAAGTGCTATATAAAATGAACATATGTGTACATGTGTGCTCAGTCGGGTCTGACTCTTTGTGACCCCATGGACTATGGCCGTCAGGTTCCTCTCTCCATGGGATTTTCCTGGCAAGAATCCTGGAGTGTGTTGCCATTTCCTCTTCCAGGGGATCTTCCAAACCAGGGATCAAATATATACTCATAGAAAATTGAAAAGTGAGAACAATCTTTAGGAATGTGAACAGCTTGAATATGTTTTCCACAAATTCCCTAACGTAGAACTAATGCTCACTATGTACATAGGAATTTTCTCTTTACAAACATAACTTGTATCCAGGGGTGGAACTGAGATGTGGGACAGAAACCTTTATCTGAGAGACAGAAATATATTTGTCTCAAAGACACACTAGAAAAATGTAATGTAACTTGAAATTAGGAGCTATTACTTTGCTCTAATGTTACTTATAGAAAGTGAGGCTGTACAAGGTACAGTTCAGCTCAGTTTCTCAGTTCTGTCCGACACTTTGCAATGCTATGGACTGCAGCACACCAGGCTTCCTGCTCCATTGTCAACTCCCAGAGCTTCTGAAACTCATGTCAATCGAGTCAGTGATGCCATCCAACTATCGCTGTCATCCTTGTCTCCTTCTGTCTTCAATATTTCCTGGCATCAGGGTCTTTTCTAAGGAGTCAGTTCTTTGCATCAGGTGGTCAAAGTATTGGAGCTTCAGCTTCGGCATCAGTCCTTCCAATGCATATTCAGGACTGATTTCCTTGAGGATTGACTGATTTGACTTCGCTGCAGTCCAAGGGACTCTCAAGAGTTTTCTCTAACACAACAGTTCAAAAGCATTAATTCTTTGGTGCTCATTATGGTCCAACTTTCCTCATTCCTCATTATGGTCCAACTTTCACTTTCATATATGATTACTGGAAAAGCCATAGCTCTGACTAGATGGAGCTTTGTCTGCAAAGTAATGTCTCTACTTTTTAATATGCTGTCTAGTTTTGTCATAGCTTTTCTTCCAAGGAGCAAGTGTCTTTTAATTTCATGGCTGCACTCACCATCTGTAGTGATTTTAGAGCAAAAGAAAATAAAGTCTCTCACTGTTTCCATTGTTTTTTTATTTGCCATGAAGTGATGAGACCAGATTCCATGATTTTAGTTTTTTGAATGTTGAGTTTTCAGCCAGCTTTTTCACTCTCCAATTTTATTTTTATCAAGAGGTTTTACAGTTACTCTTGGCTTTCTGTCATAAAGGTGGTGTCATCTTCATATCTGAGGTTATTGATACTTCTCCCAGCAATCTTGATTACAGCTTGTGCTTCATCCAGCCTGGCATTTTGCATGATGTACTCTTCATATAAGTTAAATAAACACAGTGACAACATACAACCTTGTCGTACTTCTTTCCTAATTTGGAAGTAGTCCATTGTTCAATGTCCGGTACTGTTATTCTTGATGTGCATACAGATTTCTCAGGAGGCTGGTAATGTGGTTTGGTATTCCCATCTCTTTAAAAATGTTTCACTGTTTGTTGTGATCCACACAGACAAAAGCTTTGGCATAGTCAACAAAGCAAAAGTAGATGTTTTTCTGGAATTCTGGAATTCTGAATTTTGAGCATTGCTTTGTGAACATATGAAATGAGTGCAATTGTGTGGTATCCTGTTTGTCAATTATACATTAATAAAGCTGGGTGGAAAAGAAATGCTGTAGATAATTGGGAATAGGATGCACAAACTTATAAATCTGTATGTGTGGTAAGTTATATTTCCCAAAGTACTTGCACAGACAGGAGGTGTTCAAGGATGACAAAGAAGGAGAACATCTTTATGAGCTAAGTTGTTAACAGAAAAGATTTTGAAGATGGGGCATTAGACTGAGCCTTCTAAAATGAGTATATATATCTAAGATAAGTCTAAATGATTGATGAAAGATAAAGACTATGAACAAAAGTACAAATGTAATACGTCCATTCACTTTTGACACAATATTAGTGTGTAGCAAAGTACTTTTTGGTGTCTCAGTAGTAAATAATCCATCTGCCAAACAGGAAATGCAAGTTTGATCCCCAATCGGAAGGATCCCCTGGAGAAAGAAATGGCAACTCATTTCAATATTCTTGCTTGGGAAATCCCATGAACAGAGGAGATTGGCAGGCAATAGTTCACCGTTTCAAAAGTGTCAGACATGATTTAGCAACTAAACAACAACAAGCACTTCAAAACCTAATGGCCTAAAACAGCAATCATTTCTTTTCACTCGCACATTTGTGGGTCAAATAGAAATTGACTGTTTTCACCTGAGCCTAGCTAGTCTTGGCCATAAGTTGCATCTTCCTTTCACAAGCAGGAGAACCAAAATATCAGGGTGACAGCAAAAACATAAGCCCAAATTTATGAGCACATTTCAAGCCTTTGCACATGTGATATCTGCTTGTGTCACATCTTCTAACTCTCTTGGACGATGTAGGTTATACGGCCAAGTCCAAAGTCAATTGGCAAGCAAACACACATTAAATGTAGTATGAGGAACTGCAAAATTACATGTTAAAGGAGTATGAATTCAAGATAGATGAAGATTAAAGACAATTATTCAATCTACTACAGATAATAATTCACTAGCCATTTTGTGGTCTCTGTTTTTCAGGCCACTTTGAATGATGCAGAAGATTCTTATGGGGAAAAAAAATTTTAATTATAAATTGGGGCCATACAGTGGAAATCAATTGATGGCAAGCTGAAGAATTTGTATAAGTAATGGAGAAACCAGCAAAGATTAATGAGCATTGTAAGGGTTTTATGAAAGTGATATTTTATAAAGATTATCCTTGAAGACATTGACATATTCTGAAGATTTTTATGGAAGCATTATCAAAATATAGAGAGATTATTGTATTGAAAACCAGATAAGGATCAGAAATCTTAATCATGAGAGAGCTAGAGTAGATATATTGATATCTGAGAAAGTAGATTTACTTGACAATATATATTAAATTAGAGAAAAAGGAATATATCACAATAACAAAAGAGTCAATTCATTGCAATGATTTCTTTACCATCTGAGCCACCAGGGAAGCCCCAATTCATTAGTAAGATATCCTTAATATATATTTTACATTTATATTCAACAAATAACAGAGTTTTAAACATGACATGAAATATAATTGAAGTGAATGGAGAAATAGACATAACCCAAAATTATATTTGAAGATTCCCACATTTCTCTTTCAGGGACTAATAGAGCGAGTAAACTCAAAATCATAAGGATATAGAATACTTGAACAACACTGTCAGCCATTTAAAACTACTTTCCATTGATAGAATAATAAACCAAATAGAAGATATACATTCTTTTCAAGAGCACATGGATAATTCACTAAGGTGGACCATATCATTTGCTACAAGTAAGTCTCATTTTAAGGGATTGAAAACCTGCAGACTATGTCCCCTGACCAAAATGCAACCAAATTAGAAATCACAACAAAAAATAAGCTCAAAGTATGAATATTTTTAAATTAAGAAGCATAGTTTCAAATAGCTCATTTATCAAAGGTGACATTACAGGAGAAGTTAGAAAATGTTTTGAGTTAAGTGATACCAAAAACTGTGTATCAAAATGTGCAGGATGCAGCTGGAGGAATACTTAGAGAAAATACATAGCTCTACATGCTAACATTAGGGATGATATGTATGATATAGGGATGATATTAGGGATGGAATCTGTAGCAGTTCCAAAATGTCAGAAGAATAGGACTGTGAGACGACTTTCACCCCAACAAATTGATCAAAAGATCATTTGAATATTGAGCGACTTCCACAAAACAGCTTCTGAACACTGGTGGAGGATATCAGGCACTCAAAAAGGCAGCTCATACTCTTTGAAACTAGGTAGGACAAATATTAAAAAAACAAAAACATAAACAAAATATTTAGGGACAGAGACCCATCCTGGGGAAGGAGTCATGAAGGAGAAGCTTCTGCACAATAGGAAGCCTTCTCACAGTCGTGTCTGTGGGGAGCTTTGTAATCTCAGAGGGCAACATAACCAAGGGGGAAAATAATCCCACAGAATTCACTGCTGCTGCTAAGTCACTTCAGTCGTGTCTGACTCTGTGCAACCACATAGACTACAGCCCACCAGGCTACTCCATCCCTGGGATTCTCCAGGCAAGAACACTGGAGTGGGTTACCATTTCCTTCTCCAACGCATGAAAGTGAAGTCACTCTATCATGTCCAACTCTTAGTGATCCCATGGACTGCAGCCTACCAGGCTCCTCTGTCCATGGGATTTTCCTGGCAAGAGTACTGGAGTGGTTGTCATTGCTTTCTCCACACAGAATCTGCACCTAACTGCAACTACCAGCAGAGACCTGGCTCAGGCACTCATGTCTGCAGGCTGCATCTTTGGTCCTTGAAGTAAGGACTGGGCTTGAATGACCTAAGAACAATCTCAGGGAGCTAAAGTGACATACCAACCCAAACTGTGGGATAGCCAGGAAGACAAAAATATAAATAAATAAAAGACCTTTCCTGCAAAAGACTCTAATGCCTCATGGTGACCCCTGGCATGCTCAGAGAACAAAAGATTGTAGTGAATACCAAAGGAGAGCAAGCTGGGTGCTGTTTAGTGGCCTACCTCCCTAGAGGCAGAGAGGCAGGTGTGTGGCAGCCAGAACCAAAAGGCAAAAGGGCTGCTGCAGTCTCAGCCCCAGAGACCACATTTTCTCCCAAACTGTGAGCAGGCTGCCAGTTGATAACCATATCTGGGATCCTGGACAGTTCACATCTGCTAGGGGTGACACAGACTGAGGTTAGCTCTGCAGAGGAGACACACAGCACACCTGGGACTGACAGGCATACCTAAGAAACTGAATGGTTGGTACTAGGGAGGTGCATAAGATGCACAGCCCACCTAGGAAGTGTGCTCACCAAGCACCCAGTCAGATGAGTGGCTTGGACCTGGGAAGTGCACAAAACACACAGCACATTTAGATCTGTGCCCTTGCTGAACACACAACAACCTGAGTCGTTTAGACCTGGGAAGTGCATGAAATGTAGGGTCCACTTGGGACAGTGCCCTTGTAGAGCATCCTGGAACTTAAACACTGTGGACCTGGCAAGTACACACTACATTGTGAAAGTGAAAGTGAAGTCACCCAGTCGTGTCCGACTCTTTGCGACCCGTGGACTGTAGCCCACCAGGCTCCTCTGTCCATGGGATTCTCCAGGCAAGAATACTGGAGTGGGTTGCCATTTCCTTCTCCAGGGGATCTTCCTGACTCAGGGATCGAACTCAGGTCTCCCGCGTTGCAGGCAGACGCTTTAGCCTCTGAGCCACCAGGGAAGCCCACACACTACATTGGGTGGTGGCAAATCCAGTGTGGTTCATCCACTGTGAGCACTCCCCACACATGCCAGTGGTATTTGTTTGCTGTATCCCTCCCTATCCACAGCGCAATTGAACAAGTGAGCCTAAATAAGTAGATACATTTGGCCTCTCCTGTCAGCGCAGAAATTAGACACTGAAGAGACTTTCAGAGAAAGCCTAAATGAAGAAGGGGAATCACTCTGAAAGTGACAGGTACAACAAATTAAACCCCTGCAGTTAATTTAATGTGGAGACAATGCATTTGAGAGGCTGTTGTAGCCATGCATTAAGGGAAACAAACTCACTCAGAAGGACAATGCAGATAGTGGAGTGCAGTTTATTACACTGGTGGGCCCAAGGCAGAATCTCCTTTTAGCCCAGGACCCTGACCAGTTTTTCTGAAAATCTTATATATATGCAGGTCAGGAAGCAACAGTTAGAACTGGACATGGAACAACAGACTAGTTCCAAATAGGAAAAGGAGTACATCAAGGCTGTATATTGTCACCCTGCTTATTTAACTTATATGAAGAGTACATCTTGAGAAATGTTGGGCTGGATGAAGCACAAGCTGGAATCAAGATTGCCAAGAGAAATATCAATAACCTCAGATAGGCAGATAACACCACTCTTATGGCAGAAAGTGAAGAGGAACTAAAAAGCCGCTTGATGAAAGTGAAAGAGGAGAGTGAAAAAGTTGGCTTAAAGCTCAACATTCAGAAAACGAAGATCATGGCATCTGGTCCCATCACTTCATGGGAAATAGATGGGGAAACAATGTCAGACTTAATTTATGTATTTATTTTGCTCCAAAATCACTGCAGATGGTGACCTCAGCCATGAAATTAAAAGATGCTTACTCCTTGGAAGGAAATTACCACCAACTTAGATAGCATATTGAAAAGCAGAGACATTACTTCGCCAACAAAAGTCTGTCGTGTCAAGGCTATGGTTTTTCCAGTAGTCATGTACAGATGTGAAAGTTGGACTGTGAAGAAAGCTGAAAGCCAAAGAATTGATGCATTTGAACTATGGTGTTGGAGAAGACTNACTAAAAAGCCGCTTGATGAAAGTGAAAGAGGAGAGTGAAAAAGTTGGCTTAAAGCTCAACATTCAGAAAACGAAGATCATGGCATCTGGTCCCATCACTTCATGGGAAATAGATGGGGAAACAATGTCAGACTTTATTTATTTATTTATTTTGCTCCAAAATCACTGCAGATGGTGACCTCAGCCATGAAATTAAAAGATGCTTACTCCTTGGAAGGAAAATTAAGACCAACTTAGATAGCATATTGAAAAGCAGAGACATTACTTCGCCAACAAAAGTCTGTCGTGTCAAGGCTATGGTTTTTCCAGTAGTCATGTACGGATGTGAAAGTTGGACTGTGAAGAAAGCTGAAAGCCAAAGAATTGATGTATTTGAACTATGGTGTTGGAGAAGACTCCTGAGAGTCCCTTGGACTGCAAGGAGATCCAACCAGTCCATTCTAAAGGAGATCTGTCCTGGGTGTTCTTTGGAAGGAATGATGCTAAAGCTGAGTCGTTTGGCCACCTCATGCGAAGAGTTGACTCACTGGAAAAGACTCTGATGCTGGGAGGGCTTGGCGTCAGGAGGAAAAGGGGTCGACAGAAGATGAGATGGCTGGATGGCATCACTGACTCAAAGAACGTGAGTCTGAGTGAACTCTGGGAGTTGGTGATGGACACGGGGCCAGGCCTGGTGTGCTGCAATTCAAGGGGTCACAAAGAGTCAGACACCACTGAGCGACTGAACTGAAGTGACCTATATACCCTAAGTGTATGTGCTCAAACCCACCTCCCCAAATTCTCTGAAACTAGTCTGAACAAAGGAAAAGAAAGATACAATCCAAGTTACCCATGATTCGTATGTCTTAAGCCTAGGTAGTTAACAGTGGATAATTATAAATAAGCCTGTGGTCATACCTCCACAAGCATAATAGAATTTATGGTTCTATTCAGTTACACAGATAATTAAGGTTTTCTTTTAGGCAACAGAGAGTCTAGGTATGAGCCCTTGGGCTCTTCCATGGGTGAGGGGCTGGGGGAATCTGGTTTCCAGTTGATATGTCATTTCCATCAGTTCAGTTCAGTTGCTCAGTCAGGTTCAACNCACAGATAATTAAGGTTTTCTTTTAGGCAACAGAGAGTCTAGGTATGAGCCCTTGGGCTCTTCCATGGGTGAGGGGCTGGGGGAATCTGGTTTCCGGTTGATATGTCATTTCCATCAGTTCAGTTCAGTTGCTCAGTCAGGTTCGACTCTCTGCGACCCCATGAATCACAGCACCCCAGGCCTCCCTGTCTATCACCATCTCCCAGAGTTCACTCAGACTCACGTCCATCGAGTCCGTGATGCCATCCACCCATCTCATCCTTGGTCGTCCCCTTCTCCTCCTGCCCCCAATCCCTCCCAGCATCAGAGTCTTTTCCAATGAGTCAGTTCTTCGCATGAGGTGGCCAAAGTACTGGAGTTTCAGCTTTAGCATCAGTCCTTCCAAAGAAATCCCAAGGTTGATCTCCTTTAGAATGGACTGGTTGGATCTCCTTGCAGTCCAAGGGACTCTCAAGAGTCTTCTCCAACACCACAGTTCAAAAGCATCAATTCTTTGGCGCTCAGCCTTCTTCACAGTCCACCTCTCACATCCATACATGACCACAGGAAAAACCATANCCTTCAGAATGGACTGGTTGGATCTCCTTGCAGTCCAAGGGACTCTCAAGAGTCTTCTCCAACACCACAGTTCAAAAGCATCAATTCTTTGGCGCTCAGCCGTCTTCACAGTCCAGCTCTCACATCCATACATGACCACAGGAAAAACCATAGATACTGGGAATATAGCTCAAAGTCCACAGTCCAGCCCAAGATTGAGTCCTGCTTTCAAAACGGAGCCTGTTCTGTCTGTTTCCTCCTTCATTACCCCCCTCTTGATGCCCTTAACTCATAGCATGAGCATCACTCATAGGGATATATTGCACCCTGGCTCTCCGACCACAAATTTTGGGGAACAACACCAATCTTTTGGTTATCTAGTTCATAATTCATTGTAAAAGGCAGGGTCCACAAAGCAGAACTATCAAGGCAACTGTAACAACGGTAAATATAGTTTTCAAAAAAATCACCCTTCACCCAAGATAAGACTGAAGTCTAGAAAGGAATGTTTTCATTTGACATTCCTTTTACCTGGTCATGTCATCTAAAGCAGCTGATACACTGCCAGATAAGTCAGGAATATGTACACAACATTCAACCTTAATTATAGCACAGGTTCCTCCTTGAGCAGCTGTGAGCATGTCTAAAACCATTCTATTTGAATTACTCCCTTTCTCATTTGGATTTGTTCTTCATTCAAGGCTTGCATGGCTTTAGCACTATCTAGGAGGGCCTGTTTTGTGAAATTAGTCAAGGCTTCTACTTTAATCGTAATATATCTTGTCCCTAAAAAAGATATGAATAAGGCAGCAATATACACATACCATTGAAACACAGACCTTGTCCACCTAGCATGTAAATAAGGTATATTTATAGTGACTTGCTATAGGTTAGGCTTTATGCTGCCATGGGCAAAAGCAAACCCCAGTGTGCAGTGGCCTACCCAGCCGATTGGTAACCAAGGCCAAAAGGTTAGGTCCCTAAAGCCATTGGATTCCATTGGGCTCCACCCAGTGGATTCCAGGATTATATTTCCAATCAGAGTTTGGCCAATGGATGGACTGGTGGGGGTGGTATGTGACCTCGAATGTTCATTTACATTGTTTGGGGGATAGATTTTAGTTCTTTTGTGTCTAATGGATGATCACTAAACCTTACCCTTTGTTCTTTCTGTTCCCAGAATATAGCTATGGAAATAATTAATTGACCCTTTTATGGGGTCATCCAGAAATATTCATCCCAGACTTGGTGGAATTGTTCAACTTACCTAGAGGCCTGTCTTGCCAGTCAGGGAGCTTTTTCTTTTTTGTTTTTTAAGTAGGAGATACAGGCTTTTGATACTTCTATGAAATTGATATTTACATCAAATGTAACCCCATGACCTGAGTCTATTGACCGTAGGTTTGGTTTACACCAAGAGAGCAAGGAGAGATTATGAGAAAGGAAATCAAGAGAAAAGAGATCAAGAGAAAGGAAAGTCTCTTTGTTGTCCCAGAAAAGAGAAGAGTGGTTTAAAATCTCCTTGGCTAAGAGATGACACACACCAAGGAAGTCCATTCATCACAGACAGAGGTATAGTCCCACATACCCAGCAGTTGGAGGTGTTGTGGAAGTCTGTGTAGGACTGTGCATATGAGATGAGAACATTGTCCTGACATGAAACGGAAGTTAAATTCAAACTCACGGTGATGAGACCAAGCAGCAGGAGTTGATTATGTGGCTTCATCCTGAAAGGGCTTTTCCAGAATCTTCTTTTTCTTCTTCTTCTTAAGGATGATCTTAGTCTCCTGAGAGTCAATGGGGTCCCTCTGCAGAGTCCACTCAGCATCTGGGTCTGCATGGTGTGTTCTTTTCATCCTCATGTGATGAATTCAAGGAGTGACACAGGCAACTTTAACTGCTGTAGGGGTGATTAGAATAATAGTATACGGACCCTTCCAATGTGGGGCCAAGGAGTTGTCTTTCCAGCCCTTGACCCATGCCTGATCCTTGGGCACAAATTAGTGAATCTGTTCCCCAAGGGGGAATGGCACACTTTCTTGTACAAACTTAGTTACCTGATTAATTACCCAGTTGTTTCATCTGCTGTGAAATCTCATCTTCCCTTACCTGAGGCAAATTTGTTGACACTTGTTTTATTATGGGAGGGGGCCTCCCATACACAGTTTTGTGTGGAGAATAGCCATAGGACCGTGGGGTCATCCTGAGTCTGAGCAAAGCCATAGGAAACAAGTCCACCCAGGACCAGTCAGTCTCTATGATCCATTTGGAGAGTGTCTCTTTAAGTGTCCAGTTGGTTTCTTCCACTATCCCAGAACTCTGAGGCCTATATGCTGTACATAATTTCCATTTGATGTTTAAAGTTTTGCTTACTTGTTGAACTAAATCAGCTATGAAAGCCTGGCCATTGTCCAATCCAATGCTGGCAAAAAATCCAAATCTAGGAACTATCTCCCTAAGCAGGCACCAGACTATTTCTGATGCTCTTTCAGTTCGGGTAAGAAAAGCTTCTACCAATCCCAAGAATGTAGATAACATGACTAGCAGTTAACAGTAATGTCAGTGAAGTTTCATTTCAGTGAAGTCCACTTCCAGGTATTCAAAGGGCAGTGTGCCTTTTGGCTGAATCCTCAGATGTTTCTGTGTGTGCTGAGAGGCAGCATTGACCTGTGAGCAGGCAGTGCAGTTGAGATTCTGTCCTGCATAGGGAAGAGAGGCAGGGAAACAAGAAATATTTTCAAATTAGCTCTTCCAGTTTACCATGACCTAGGTGGATTGCTTGGTGTGTTTGGCTTACCAGAGTGGGTGCCAACTCCTCTGGTACCACTAAATAATTTGCCACTTAGCAATTTCCACAATCCCTTTTCAGTCTTGTTGGCCCCTTCCACTTTGGCTAGTTGGTTTTGGGCTTCAGTGTATTTTGGAGAGTCCAGTGTTAGCTCAGGCAGCTCTGCCAACATGAGAGCTTTAATAAGGGCTTCACTTGTCACCTCCAAGCCCTTGGCTGCTTGTTTAGTGGTCTCATCTGCTAACCTATTTCCCCAAGTCTAGGGGGTATCCTCTTTTTTATGTCCTCAGCAGTTTATGACTGCAACCCTTTCTGGTTCTCAGGCAGCATCTAATAGGGTCTTAACTTCTTTATTTTTAATATATTTTCACTTGCTGTCAAAGAGAAGGCAATGGCACTCCACTCCAGTACTCTTGCCTGGAAAATCCAGTGGACGGAGGAGCCTGGTGGGCTGCAGTCCATGGGGTCGCTAAGGGTCGGACACGACTGAGTAACTTCACTTTTACTTTTCAATTTCATACGTTGGAGAAGGAAATGGCAATCCACTCCAGTGTTCTTGCCTGGAGAATCCCAGGGACGGGGGAGCCTGGTGGGCTGCTGTCTATGGGGTCACATAGAGTCAGATACGACTGAAGTGACTTAGCAGCAGTAGCAGCTGTCAAAAGGCCTCTCTCCTTATACAGAGCCCTGTGTACATGTAGTGTGGCAAAACCATACCTGAAGTCTGTGTAAATGTTTATCTTTTTACCTTTTGACAGCTGGATGGCCCAGATTAGAGCATATAATTTGGCCTGTTGGGCAGACCAGTGTGATGACAGAGAGCTAGCCTCAACGATGGTTTCTTCTGTGACTACTGCATATCCCGATACTTATTGTACTTGTTTCCCCAGGCTGGTGCCATTGGTGTAAAGGACCAAATCTGGGTCTGGGGTTGGCTGGTCTCTCAAGTCAGGTCTGCTGGCATATTTCCTTGCAATCATGTGAGGGCCCACCTTCTCCCACAGGAAGGAGAGCGGCCGGACTCAGGGCCTGACAAGGCTCAATAGTAACATGGGGGTTCTCACATAACAGTCTCTGGTATTGAATAATCTGGGATGTTGACAGCCATTTATGGGGGCTGCTCGCAGGAGAATGTTGACCTCATGCAGGACTTTTACAGTCAAATCTTGGCCCAAAGTCAGCTTGGTTGCCTCCCGGACCAGTAAGGCAACTGCATCAACTGCCCATAAGCATCCCGGACACCCAGTGGCAACATTGTCCAGTCATTTTGGGAGATAAGCCTCGGGTCTGTCCCATGTCCCCATAGTCTGGGACAACACTCCCATAGCCACCTTGTGCTTTTCAATCACACAAAGAGCAATAGCTTAGCAAGGTCTGGCAGGCCCAAGGAGGGTACTGATGCAGTTGTACTGGATTTGAGTTCTATCACCAGTGGGACTTGTTTTGCAAGCCTGAAAGGGGGGAGAGGGGGGAGTTGTCTTCCACCTAGACCTCAGGAAATTGTTGAGTTAACTCTCTGTCTTGACTGTTTAGCCTGTCTGGTTTCCTTTCCAGGAAATCATGCAATCTCCATTCATCTTGAGGGGTTACTGAGAGAAAGAGTAAATAGGTGATTGAGCCCACTCGAAGAGTGGGTCTTTCTTGAGGGTAAAGGTCACTTGTGCCCCCAATTTAGACAGCAAGTCTCTTCCCAACAAAGATACCAGGCATTCAAGGATGTATAAAAATTCATGAGTCACTTGGTGCCCCCCATCTGACATTTTCGGGGTAGGCTTGAGACACAAAGGCTGCATTTATCACCATCTGAGACCCAGCGGTCTCTGGATCTACTGGCGTATAAAGTCTACAAGCCTTACACAGTTTTTCCTACAATTCAGAGGGTGATTCGTTTTCCCTTTGAGTCATTTCAGAGGGTTCTGCCCTACTTACAGGTTTTTGGGCCCCCTCTTGAGACCTTGTAAAATAGCTGTCCGATATATCTCCCGGTGAACCCTCCTGTCCTCTGTGTTACAGTCCCAGTTGGGCCTCTCATCAGGGGTGGCTAGTTCTGCCCACCACTGCAGGTTTGCAGTACCCTCAGGTTCCATTTCTCTTAACCATGTTCTGACCTGAATTAGGATCCTGTGTCTTTCCTCAGTGCTGAAAAGGGAGACTAGTAATTGTATTATGTCATTCCATGTAGGGCGGTGGGCTAAAAAAATAGTCTCCATTAGCCTAATCATGGCTTATGGCTCCCCAAAGTACTGTGGCTGTGGAGTGTGTCTTTGCCAGTTTAATATATCCATAGAGGAAAATGGCTGGAAAATAGGCTACAAGGGGCTGATGGCAGTGCCCACATGTGTCCTGAACTGGAGGCTATTGTAGCTCTCTGAGGGACATCTGTAGTGTGGTTCTATCCCCCTGTTCCTAGGTGGAGAGGAGCATCTGTCTAATTCTTGTGTTTTGTTCCCCCTTCCCATCAGTACTCACTGGGAGAGGTGGATACAGTCTAGGAGGTCTGGCTGAGGTGGAATTCCGGGGGTGTTGACCAGAGGTCTCCATCACTGTGATCAGAGTCTGCCAAAATGGTGACTCTACAATCTCCAGGAGAGCTGGAGGAAGAGCAGTGGCTGCTGCATGAACTTCACCTGGCCCTGGATCGGGCATTAAGGTGGCCTCTGGTCCCGGTGGAGCAATGGGAGGCAGGTGCTTCATTATCCAGTATTGGGGAGGGGTCAGGTCATCCCCATCCAAATCCTGTAGAATTTCCTTTCTTATCAGTCAATTTTTGTGCCATTAATATTTTTCCCTTTCCCTTCTGGATACAGAACCTACTCCAAGTAGGAGGGTCTTAAGTTAACCCTAGCCATGAGTCAAAATATGGATATTGATTTGGGTGTCCTGGATCTCCTGTGATTACTGTATAGACTGCTTCCACTATTTTTTTAAGTTCATGGTATCCTCTGGTGGACATCTTACTCCCATAGGGGGCCATTCAACCTCAAAGAGTATGTGTGGGCAGTTAGGCATCATCTTCACCCCATAGTCTCCTCCAAATTCCTTCTTTAAATTTTAAATCATGCACTCCAATACAGTTGTCTTAGATTCACTTTCGTCTTGCTTACCTTCTTGGACCTTCTTCTACTTTCCCTTTTCATTCTGTCTATGAAGTTCTTGGTACCCTATGTACTTCTGATATTTCCACTCAAACACTTAAATTTCCATTTCCCCTCCTTCCTAATTGGGTTGAGAAGAGCCTTACCTGCCAGACTCCAGAGGGAGAAGGGAATTGGTGTGTCTTCACCTGCCGATCAGCACAGCCTAACCAGAACACCACGTGGTCCAAGACTGTTTCTCCCTTAACTTTTAAAGTCTGTCCTGCCTTGGTGGGCTTGATCAGGTACGGATGAAAACAAATAAATATCTCACATCCCAGGTCATCTCCGGAAAAGCCAATTCATACTCACTTATGTATCCACTCCTTCTACCCTAAAAAGTCCAAGGGGTTTCAAGAATTTCATGGCAGATGGGACGTCTCCTTGGGGAGGTCAGAATATGAGCACACGAAGACCAAGTTTCTTCTGCTAACAATCCCCTGGCAATTTCTTGGTAATAATTTTCCCCAAGATGGCGTGGACACCACCTCCTAAATGGCATTCACAAATGTCCTTCCTAAGCCCTAACACGCTTGTCAACCTGTGTACCAAGCAATTCCCACAACCAGCCTATTCCAGAGTCCTGTGGGTCTGTGCCCCTTCTATTCCCTCCCAGGGGGCAGTTCAGGCCCCCTCATCGACCCTGACAGGTGGGCTCCTCCTCACCTAGGTGCTCAGTCCCCATGCTGCCATCTACTATCTGCTAACATGAAAAGTCCGGGCATTGAGAAGCAGAATCCTTCCAGAAGGGCAAGGCGCCTTCCCCCTTCTAGAAAATTTGAACCACAAGGCCTCAGAGTAGTCCCAAATGGGACTTGTCTCCTCAAAGTGAGGAGTTTTCAGGCCAATGCACCAAATGTTGTAGCCACACATTCTGGGAAACAAACTCCCTCAGAAGGACAATGCAGATAGTGGAGTGCAGCTTATTACACTGGCAGGCCCAAGACAGAGTCTCCTCTTAGCCAAGGACCCCAATCAGTTTTTGTGAAAACCTTATATACCCTAAGTGTGTGTGCTCAAACCCACCTACCCAAATTCTCTGAAACCGGTCTGAACAAAGGAAAAGAAAGATACAATCAGAGTTAACCCATGATTTGTTATGCCTTAAACCTGTGATTCATATACCTTAAGCCTAGGTAGTTAACAGTGGACAATTATCAACAGGCCTGTGATTATACCCCAATAAGCATAATAGACTTTATGATTCTATTTGGTTACACAGGTAACTAAGGTATTCTTTTAGGTGACAGAGAGTATAGGTATGAGCTCTGGGGCTCTTCCATGGCGGGGGGGTGTGTTGGTTTTCCAGTTGGTATGTCGTTTCCACAGATACTGGGCAAAGTTCACAGTCTGGCCCAAGATGGAGTACTGCTTACAAGATGAAGCCTATTCTGTCCATTTCCTCCTTCAGGGCAACTATAGACCTTGAGAACAAGTACAAGCTGGAACAAGGGACTACCTGACATTGAACTAACACAACACTGCCCACAACAGTTTCAGAGAAATTCCTAGATATATTTTTACTCTCATCACTTAAAAAAAAAATTATTGTTCCCTTAATTTTATTTTTATAGCCTACTATTACCTTTCCTGATAGCTCAGTTGGTAAAAAATTCACCTGCAATGCAGGAGACACTGGTTCAAATCCTGGAGAAGGGATAGGCTACCCACTCCAGTATTCTTGGGCTTCCATTGTGGCTCAGCTGGTAAAAAATCCATCTGCAATGTGGGAGACCTGGGTTCAATCCCTGGATTGAGAAAGATCCCCTAGAGAAGGGAAAGGCTACCCACTCCAGCATTCTGGCCTAGAGAATTCCATGGACTGTATAGTCCATGGGGCCACAAAGAGTCAGACACGACTGAGCAACTTTCACTTTCACTACCTTTAAAAACGACTTATTTTTTAAATCAATGTTCATATATATATATTAATTTTTGATCAATTTTGTTTCATATTTTTATATTGTATTTTTGAGTGTCTAACTTCTAGGTTTTTAATCTTTGCTTTTTGATATTTGTTATCAATTTTGTGCCTTTAAGTCTCTAATCTTCTGTATTCATTTTCACTTAGGGATTTGATTACTGACTTGATTCTTCTTTCCCCTTTTGATTATCCCCTTTCCCCTCCATGTCACCTCTATCTCGTTCCTCCCTTTTCTCTTTTCTATGTAAGTCTATAAATGTCTCTGGGTGTTCCTGGTTGTAGTGAGCACTTAGGGATGTAATTACTGAGTTGATTGCACTCTCCGCTTTTGACTCTCTTTTTTCTCCTCTTGGTCACCTCTATTTCTCTCCTTGTTTTTGTTTGTTTGTTTGTTTTGTTTTGTTTTTTTGTTTTGTTTGTTTTTTTTTTCTTCTCTGTATAGCTGTATGAATCTCTGTGTGGAGAGTTGTGTCACTATTAACCTAGGGATTTTATTGTCTGCACTGTATGGATGAAAAGTCTTGAGGCTACTGTAAGAGAAGGACAAGCACTTAGAGACAGGAGTCTTAACTCCAGAACTTTAGAACATCAGAGAACTCCAGACTACAGGGAACAGTAATAGACAACATTTCACCCAAAAGTCTCCATAGCTACACTGAAACCAAGCTTCATCCAAGAATCAACAAGTTCAGTGAACCAACACACCATGGAATTCTCCAGTAAACAGGAACACAACCCTGAACGTAAAAAATAGGCTGCCCAAAGCCATGCCAAAATTATAGACATCAAAAAGTCACTACTAGACACTTCACCACACTCCAGATAGAAAATATCCAGCTCCAACCACTAGAACACAGACACAAGTTCCCCCAACCAGGAAACTTTGACAAGCCACTGGCCCAATACCACCCACAGGGAACAGACTCCACAGTTAAGAGAAACCATGAACTTCCAGCCTGCAGAAAGGGCATCCTAAACATAGCAATCTAAAAATTAAAAAAAAAAGGCAGAGAAATATTAAGCAGGTGAAACAACATGATAAAAACCTATCAAGGCAAACAAAAGACATGGAGATATGAAGTCTACCTGAAAAAGAATTCAAAACAATGGTAGTAAAGATGATCCAAAATCTTGAAAACAAAATGGAGTTACAAATAAATAAACTAGCGACAAGGATAGATAAGATGCAAGAAATGTTTAACAAGGACTTAGAAGGCAATGGCAGCCCACTCCAGTACTCTTGCCTGGAAAATCCCATGGATGGAGGAGCCTGGAGGGCTGCAGTCCATGGGGTCGCTGAGGGTCGGACACGACTGAGTAACTTCAGTTTCAATTTTCACTTTCATACGTTGGAGAAGGAAATGGCAACCCACTCCAGTGTTCTTGCCTAGAGAATTCCAGGGACGTGGGAGCCTGGTGGGCTGCCATCTATGGGGTCGCACAGAGTCGGACAGGACTGAAGTGAGTCATCAGAAGAAACAAAATAAAATAAATCAGTAATGAAAAATGCAATAGTTTAGATTAAAACACCCTGGAGGGAACCAACAGTAGAATAACTGAGGCAGAAGAGAAGAGAAGTGAGGTGGAAGATAGAATGGTGGAAATAAATAAAGCAGTGAAGAAAAAAAAAATTAAAGAAATAAGGCAATCTCAGAGACTTTTAGGACAATGTTAAATGCCCCAACATTCAAATCACTAAGAAGAAGCAGAAAGAAAGAAAGGGCATGAGAAAATACTTGAGGAGATAATAGTTGAAAATTTCCCTAAAATGGGGAAGGAAATAGTCACCCAAGTCCAAGAATCCCAGAGAGTCCTAAACAAGATAAACCCAAGACGAAATACCACAAGACACATATTAATCAAACTAACAAAAATTAAATACAAAGAGCAAATATTAAAACAGTAAGGGAAAAGCAACAAACAACACAATAGGGTATCCCCAAAAGGATGACAGCTGAGCTTTCAATAGAATCTCTTCAGGGCAGAAGGGGATGGCAAGACATGTTTAAAGTGATGAAAGAGAAAAACCTACAACCAAGATTATTCTACATAGCAAGGATCTCATTCAGATATGAAGGAGAAATCAAAAGCTTTACAGACAAGCAAAAGATGAGAGAATTCAGCACTACCAAACCAGCTAGTCAACAAATGCTAAATAATCTTCTCTAGNCACCCGTGGATGATTCATGTCAATGTATGGCAAAACAAATACAGTATTGTAATAAAAAAAATAAATAAAAAAAAAAAGATAGAAATAAGGCAATCTCAGAGACTTCTAGGACAATGTTAAATGCCCCAACATTCGAATCACTAAGAAGAAGCAGAAAGAAAGAAAGGGCATGAGAAGATACTTGAGGAGATAATAGTTGAAAATTTCCCTAAAATGGGGAAGGAAATAGTCACCCAAGTCCAAGAATCCCAGAGAGTCCTAAACAAGATAAACCCAAGACGAAATACCACAAGACACATATTAATCAAACTAACAAAAATTAAATACAAAGAGCAAATATTAAAACAGTAAGGGAAAAGCAACAAACAACACAATAGGGTATCCCCAAAAGGATGACAGCTGAGCTTTCAATAGAATCTCTTCAGGGCAGAAGGGGATGGCAAGACATGTTTAAAGTGATGAAAGAGAAAAACCTACAACCAAGATTATTCTACATAGCAAGGATCTCATTCAGATATGAAGGAGAAATCAAAAGCTTTACAGACAAGCAAAAGATGAGAGAATTCAGCACTACCAAACCAGCTAGTCAACAAATGCTAAATAATCTTCTCTAGACAGGAAACAGAGAAAAGGTTTATTAAAATGAAACCAAAGCAACAAAGTAAATGGTAACAGGATCATGCTTATCAATAGCTAAATTCAGTCACTCAATCATGTCCGACTCTTCATGACCCCATGGACCACAGCACGCCAGGCCTACCTGTCCATCACCAACTCCCAGAGTTTACTCATCTCCACTGAGTTGCTGATGCCATCCAACCATCTCATCCTCTGTTATCCCCTTCTCCTCCTGCCTTCAATCTTTCTCAGCATCAGGGGCTTTTCCAATGAGTCAGTTCTTTATACCAGGTGGCCAAGGTATTGGAGTTTCAGCTTCAGCATCAGCCTTTCAATGAACACCCAGGACTGATCTCCTTTAGGATGGACTGGTTGTATCTCTTTGCAGTCCAAAGGACTTTCAAGAGTTTTTTCCAACATCACATTTCAAAAAAAATCAATTCTTCAGTGCCCAGCTTTCTTTATAGTCCAACTCTCACATCCATACACGACTACTGGAAAAAACATAGCCTTGATGAGATGGACCTTTGTCAGCAAAGTAATGCTTCTACTTTTTAGTATGCTATCTAGGTTGGTCATACCTTTCCTTCCAAGGAGTAAGCATCTTTTAATTTCATGGTTTCAGTCAATAGTTAGCTTACTTGTAAATGTGTTAAATGCTCCAATCAAAAGAAAAAGTCTGGCCAAATGGATAAAGAAATAAGACTTCTATATATGCTGTCAATAAGAGCTCCACCTCAAACCTAGGGACACATATAGAGTGAAAGTGAGGAGTTAGAAAAAGATATTTCATGTAAATGGAGACCAAAAAAGGCAGGAGTAGCAGTACTCATAGCAGATAAAATAGGCTTTGAAATATAGACTGTGATAAGAGACAAAGAAAGACACTATGTAATGATCCAAAGATAAATCCAAAAAGACGAAATAACAATTATAAATATACACGAACTCAATATAGGAACACCTCAATTCATAAGGCAAATGCTAACAAGTATGAAAGCAGAAGTTAACAGTAACACAGTAATAGTGGGGCACTTACTATCCCACTCAAACTTACAGATAGATTAACCATAAAGAAAAGTAGCAAGGGAACACACGTTTTAAGTCATACAATGGGCCAGTTAGACCTAATTGAAATCTACAGGGCATTTCACCCCAATACAATGGGTCTCACATTTTTCTTAAGCGCACACAGAACATTCTTCAAGATAGATGACATCCAGGGCCATAAATCTAGCCTTGGTAAATTTTAACAAATTTGAAATCATTTCAAGCATTTTTTTTTCCTGATCACAATGTGGTAAGATTAGATATCAAATAGGGGTGGGGGGGAAGAAAAAAAAAACTATAAAAAAAGCAAACATGGAGGCTAAGCAGCATGATTCTGAATAACTGACAGCTCACAGAAGAAATAAAGAAAAGGAAGTCAAAATAAGCATTGAAACAAATTAAAATGAAAACAAGACCACCCAATTACCTATGGGATTCAGTAAAAGCAGTGCTAGGAGGGAGATTCACAACAATACAACCCTACCTCAAGAAACAAGAGAAACATCAAATAAACAACCTAATTTTACAACTAAAGCAACTAGAAAAAGAAGAACACAAGAAAACCAAAGTTACTGGAAGGAAATAAATAAAAATCATAGCAGAAATAAATGAAAAAGAAACAAAGAAGACTATAGCAAAGATCAGCACAACTAAAAGCTGGTCCTTTAGAAGATAAACAAAATAAACAAACCATTAAACAGACTCATCAGAAATAAAATGGAGAAGAATCAAATCAATAAAATTAGAAATGAAAATGGAGAAATCACAATAGACAACACAGAAATACAAAAGATCATGAGATTACTATGAGCAATTATGTGCCAGTAAAATGGACAACTTGGAAGAAATGGACAAATTCTTAGTATGACCTTCCAAAATTGAACCAGGAAGACATAGAAAAATCATAACAAAACCATCACAAGTACAGAAATGGAAACTATAATAAAAAATATTCCAACAAACAAAAGCCCAGGATGCAATGGCTTCACAGCTGAATTTTACAAAAAAAAAAAAAAAAAATTAGAAAAGAGCTAGCATCTAGCCTACTCAAACTCTTCCAGAAAATTACAGAGGAAGGCAAATATCTGAATCCATTCTATGAGGCCATCATCACCCTAATACCAAAACCAGACAAATATGCCACAGAAAATGAAAACTTCAGGCCAGTATCACTGGTGGACATAGATGCAAAAATCCTCAACAAAATTCTAGCAAACAGAATCCAACAACATATTAAAAAGTCCATACATCATGACTGAACAGGCTTTATTCCAGAGTTACAAGGATTCTATATTATTCACAAATCAATCAATGTGATATGCTATATTAAAAAATTGAAAGATAAAATCGATATGAGTATCTCAGTAGATTCAGAAAAAGCCTTTGACAAAATTCAACACCTGTTTATGATAAAAGCTTTCAAAAAAGCAGGCATACAAGGAGCATCAGTTGTGTCTGACTCTGTGCAACCCCATGGACTGTAGCCTACCAGGTTCCTCCATCCATGGGATTTTACAGGCAAGAATACTGAAGTGGGTTGCTATTTTTCTTCAGGAGATCTTCCCTACCCAGGGACTGAACTCGGATCTCCCACACTATAGGCAGAAACTTTACTGTCTAAGTCACCAGGGAAGTAGGAGCATACTTCAACATAATAAAGGACATATACAACAAATCCACACCAAACATTATCCTCAGTGGTGAAAAATTGAAAGCATTTCTCCTAAATTCAGGAGAAAAACAAGTGTGCTCACTCTCACCACTACTATTCAACATAGTTTAAGACATCTTAGTGACAGCAATCAAAGAAGAAAAAGAAATAAAGGGAATCCAGACTGGAAAGGAAAAAGTAAAACTCTTTCTCAGATAACATGATCTTCTACATAGAAAACCCTGAAGACACCACCAGAAAATCACTAGAACTAATTAATGAATACAGTCAAGTTGGAGGATACAAAATTAATACACAGAAATCCCTCGCATTCCTATACACTAACAATGAGAAGAAAGAAAGAGAAATTAAGGAAAGAATACCATTCACCATTGTGATGAAAAGAATAAAATGCTTAGGAATAAATTGATCTAAAGAAACAAAATAACTATATATAAATAGCTATAAAACACTGATGAAAGACATCAAATATGACATGAATAGATGGAGAAATATACCATTTTTGTTGATCAGAAGAATCAAAATAGTGAAAATGAGTATACTACCCAAAGAAAAACAATGGTATTTTTCACAGAACTAGAGCAAATAATTTCACAATTTGTATAGAAACACACACACACACACAACTTGAATAGCTAAAGCAATGTTGAAAAAGAATGAAACTGGAGGAATCAACCTGCCTGACTTCATATCATACTACAAAGCTACAGTCATCAAGAGAGTATAGTACTGGCACAAAGACAGACATATAGATCACTGGAACAAAATAGAAAACCCAGAGATAAATCCAGGCACCTGTGAACACCTTATCTTTGACAAAGGAGGCAAACATGCACAATGGAGAAAAGGCAATCTCTTTAACAAGTGGTCCTGGGAAAACTGGTCACCTACCTGTAAAAGAATGAAACTAGAACACTTTCTAATACCATACACAAAAGTAAACTCAAAATGTACTAAAGATCTAAATATAATACCAGAAATTTTAAAACTCTCAGAAAAAATCATAAGAAGAATGGTCTCTAACATAAATTGTAGCAACATCCTGTATAACCCACCTCCCAGAATAATAGAAATAAAAGCAAAAATAAACAAATGGAACTTATGTATAACCCAATGAAAAAGTGGACCAAAGAAATAAACAGAGATTTCTCCAAAGAAGACATACAGATGGCTAACACGAAAAATGGTCAAAATCACTCATTATCAGACAGATGCAAATCAAAACCACAATGAGATATCACCCGTCAGAATAGCCAGAATTAAAATTTCTACAAACAATAAATGTTGGAGAAGGTGTAGAGAAAAGGGTACCTTCTTACACTGTTGGTGAGAATGCAAACTGGCACAACCACTATGAAGAAAAGTGTGTAGAGTCTTTAAAAAACTGGAAATAGAACTACTATATGACCCAGGAATCTGACTGCTGGGCATACACACCTAATAAACCAAAATTGAAAGAGACATGTGCACCCAAATATTCATTGCAGCACTGTTTGCAACAGCTAGGACATGAAAGCAACCTAGATGTCCATCTGCAGATGAACGGATAAAGAAGTTGTGGTGTTTATTCATATGGAATATTACTCAGCTATTAAAAAGAATGCATTTGAGTTCATTCTAAGGAGGTGGATGAAGCTGGAGCCTATTATACAGAGTGATATAAGTCAGAAAGAGAAACACCAATACAGTATATTAATGCATATATATGGAATTTAGAAAGATGGTAATGGCAATCTTATATGCAAGGCAGCAAAAGAGACACAGATGTAAAGAACAGACTTTTTGACTCAGTGGGAAATGGTAAGTGTGGGATGATATGAGAGAATAATATTGAAACATGTATATTACGATATGTAAAACAGATGACCAGTGCAAGTTCGATGTATGAAGCAGGTCACTCAAAGATGATGCTGTTATAACCCATATGGATGGGATTGGGAAGGAAGTGGGAAAGTGTTTCAGGATGGGGGGGACACAAGTGCACCAGTGGCTGATATATGTCTATATATGGCAAAAACCACCACAATGTTGTAAAGTAATTATCCTCCAATTTAAATTAATTAATTGACTAAAAAAATAAATGATCTGTAAACTTTTTCTTGTCTAAGATTCAGTAAAATGTACCATATTTATTATCCCAACTGAAGGAACAACATCAACAATAACAACAAAATCTACCACAAATATATGATTAGTGTCTGCTTCCATCTGTCAGATTGAAAATGCAGGGAAAATATTCACAGGGACTTGGGTAGGGTCTTGTCTCAGTATTGTGAGTCAAGTAATTTGAGACTAAGCACTGTTCTGGTCCTGCTTGGATACTAACAGAAAATAAGTTCAGGAAAATACTCAATACAATTGATCATCAGCAGAAGACAACTTAAAGCTTTATGACTCAGAAGTTTTTCTAGGTGTTTACCCAGGAAGACCAAAAATAAAAAATATATGCACACAAAATAACTTGTACAAGAATTTCTATAGCAGCNAGTTCAGGAAAATACTCAATACAATTGATCATCAGCAGAAGACAACTTAAAGCTTTATGACTCAGAAGTTTTTCTAGGTGTTTACCCAGGAAGACTGAAAATAAAAAATATATGCACACAAAATAACTTGTACAAGAATTTCTATAGCAGCATTAATCATAAAAGCTCCAAATAAAAACTAGAACACACATCCATCAGCAGAGGAACAAATTTAAAAATTGTTGCTCATACATACAAAAAAAATGCTTCTAAGAAATAAAAAATAATAAACATAAAAAACACAGATTATTGAAGAGGCAGGCTGAATTAAAAAAAGAAAAACTGGACAAGGAAAAGTGTATACTATCTGATTTCATTTATCTAAATCTTTAGAACAGGAAAAAATTATCTCTGGTTAAAAAAAAATCAGAATGGTAGTTTTCTAGGAGTAGGATGGAGAATGAATGAGAAGGGGCAAAATGAGTCTTTCCTTATAATGGAAATTATTTGATAACTTGATTAGCATGATTATGAAATTATAAAATTCATCATACTTTGTAACATCTATCTTTTTTCACATATATAAATTACTTCTCAATTTAAAAAAAATGCTTAAAAATAATGACTTTAATGGCAGTCCAATGGTAAAGATTTCACACTTCCATTGCAGAGGTCATGAATTCAGTCCCTGGTCAGGAAACTAAGATCCCACTTATGCCGTGGCCTTGTCCAAAAATATATCAATTCAGTTCAGTTGCTCAGTCATGTCTGGCTCTTTGCAACTCCATGGACTGCAGAACACCAGGCTTCCCTGTTCAACACCAACTCCCAGAGCTTACTCAAATTCATGTCCATCAAGTCGATGATGCCATCCAATCATCTCATCCTCTGCCTTCCCCTTCTCCTCCCACCTTTAATCTTTCCCAGCATCAGGGCCTTTTCCAGTGAGTCAGTTCTTTGTATCAGGTAGAAAAGTATTGGAGTTTCAGCTTCAGCATCAGTTGTTCCAATGAATATTCAGGAATGATTTCATTTAGGATCGACTGGTTGGATTGCCTTGCAGTCCAAGGGACTGTCAAGAGTCTTCTCCAATATCACAGTTTAACAGCATCAATTCAGTAGTGCTCAGCCTTCCTTATAGTCCAACTTTCACATCTATACAAGACTACTGGAAAAGCCATAGATTTGACTAGGCAGAGCTTTGTTGGCAAAGTAATGTCTCTGCTTTTTAATATACTGTCTAGGAGACACTTTGTGGGCATTCTCTCACATCCTAACAGTTGCAGAGTATAGTATCCGACCACGTGGGAAGCATGAACAGACTCCCTTTAAGTCATGTGAATCCCTTCCAATAGACTTCCAGCTCACTTCTGCCAATATTGCAACTACTCTGGTTGTTCCAAATGTTCGTCTTAAAGATCTCACGTAAAAAAAAAAAAAAAAAAAAAAAAAGATTGCAGAGAAACCCAAGTAAGATGGTAGCTGTTGCAAGAGGGCATCAGAGGGCAGACACACTGAAACCATACTCACAGAAATCTAGTCAATCTAATCTCACTAGGACCACAGCCTTGTCTAACTCAATGAAACCAAGCCATGCCTGCAGGGCAACCTAAGATGGGCAGGTCATGGTGGAGAGGTCTGACAGAATGTGGTCCACTGGAGAAGGGAATGGAATGGCAAGCCACTTCAGTATTCTTGCCTTGAGAACCCAATGAACAGTATGAAAAGGCAAAATGATAGGGTACCAAAAGAGGAACTCCCCAGGTCAGTAGGTGCCCAATATGCTACTGGAGATCAGTGGAGAAATAACTCCAGAAAGAATAAAGGGATGGAGTCAAAGCCAAAACAATACCCAGTTGTGGATATGACTGGTGCTAGAAGCAAGATCCGATGCTGTAAAGAGCAGTACTGCATAGGAAACTGGAATGTCAAGTCCATGAATCAGAGCAAAATGGAAGTGGTCAAACAAGAGATGGCAGGAGTGAACATCGACATTCTAGGAATCAGCGAACTAAAATGTACTGGAATGGGTGAATTTAACTCAGAAGACCATTATATCTACTACTGTGGGCAGAAATTCCTCAGAAGAAATGCAGTAACCATCATGGTCAACAAAAGAGTCCGAAATGCAGTACTTAGATGCAATCTCAAAAACAACAGAATAATCTCTGTTTGTCTCCAAGGCAAACCATTTAATATTACAGTTATTCAAATCTATGACCCAATCAGTAACGCTGAAGAAGCTGAAGTTGAAAGGTTCTATGAAGATCCCCAAGACCTTTTAGAACTAACACCCAAAAAAGATGTCCTTTTCATTATAGGGGACTGGAATGCAAAAGTAGGAAGTCCAGAAACACCTGGAGTAACAGACAAATTTGGCCTTAGAATCTGGAATGAAGCAGGGCAAAGACTAAGAGAGTTTTGCCAAGAGAATACACTGGTCATAGCAAACACCCTCTTCCTAAAACGCAAGAGAAGACTCTACACATGGACATCACAGATGGCAAACACTGAAATCAGATTGATTATATTCTTTGCAGCCAAAGATGGAGAAGCTCTATACAGTGAACAAAAACAAGACAAGGAGCTGACTGTGGCTCACATTATGAATTTCTTATCATCAAATTCAGACTCAAATTGAAGAAAGTAAGTAAAAACACTAGACCATTCAGGTATGACCTAAATCAAATCCCTTATGATTATACAGTGGAAGTGAGAAATAGATTTAAGTACCTAGATCTGATAGAGTGCCTAAATAACTATAGAATGAGGTTCATGACATTTACAGGACAGAGGGATCAAGATCATCCCCATGGAAAAGAAATGCAAATAAGCAAAATGGCTATCTGGAGAGGCCTTACAAATAGCTGTGAAGAGAGGCCAAGAGCAAAGGATTAAAGGAAAGACAAAAGCATCTGAATGCAGAGTTCCAGAGAATAGCAAAAAGAGATAAGAAAGCCTTCTTCAGCGATCAGTGCAAAGACATAGAGGAAAAGAACAGAATGGCAAAGACTAGAGATCTCTTCAAGAAAGTTAGATATTCCAAGGGAAAATTTCATGTAAAGATGAATTGATAAAGGACATAAATGATATAAACCTAACAGAAACAGAAGATATTAAGAAGAGGTGGCAAGAAAACAGGGAAAAACTGTACAAAAAAGATCTTCATGACCCAGATAATCATGATGGTTTGATCACTAATCTAGAGCCAGACATCCTGGAACGTGAAGTCAAGTGGGCCTTAGAAAGCATCACTACGAACAAAGCTAGTGGAGGTGATGGAATTCCTGTTGAGCTGTTTCAAATCCTGAAAGATGATGCTGTGAAAGTGCTGCACTCAATATGCCAGCAAATTTGCAAAACTCAGCAGTGGCCACAGGACTGGAAAAGGTCAAGTTTCATTCCAATTCCTAAGAAAGGCAATGCAAAAGAATGCTCAAACTACTGCACAGTTGCACTCATCTCACATGCTAGTAAAGTAGTGCTCAAAATTCTCCAAGCCAGGTTTCAGCAATACGTGAACCATGAACTCCCTGATGTTCAAGCTGGTTTTAGAAAAGGCAGAGGAACCAGAGATCAAATTGCCAACATCTGCTGGATCATGGAAAAGGCAAGAGAGTTTCAGAAAAACATATATTTCTGCTTTATTGACTATGCTAAAACCTTTGACTGTGTGGATCACAATCAACTGTGGAAAATTCTGAAAGAGATGGGAATACTGTACCACCTAACCTGCCTCTTGAGAAATCTGTATGCAGGTCAGGAAGCCACAGTTAGAACTGGGCATGGAACAACAGACTGGTTGCAAATAGGAAAAGGAGTAGAGTACATCAAGGCTGTATATTGTCACTCTGCTTATTTAACTTATATGCAGAGTACATCATGAGAAATGCTGGGCTGGAAGAAATACAAGCCAGAATCAAGATTGCCAGGAAAAACATCAATAACCTCCAATATGCAGATGACACCACCCTTATGGCAGAAAGTGAAGAGGAGCTAAAAAGCCTCTTTATGAAAGTGACAGTGGAGAATGAAAAAGTTGACTTAAAGCTCAGCATTCAGAAAACGAAGATTGTGGCATCCAGCCCCATCCCTTCATGGGAAATAGATGGGGAAACAGTGGAAACAGTGTCCAACTTTATTTTTTGGGGCTCCAAAATCATTGCAGATGGTGACTGCAGCCATGAAATTAAAAGACGCTTACCCCTTGGAAGAAAAGTTATGACCAACCTAGATAGCATATTCAAAAGCAGAGACATTACTTTTCCAACTAACGTCCATCTAGTCAAGGCTATGGTTTTTCCTGAGTCATGTATGGATGTGAGAGTTGGACTGTGAAGAAGGTTGAGTGTCGAAGAATTGATGCTTTTGAACTGTGGTGTTGGAGAAGACTCTTGAGAGCCCCTTGGACTGCAAGGAGATACAACCTGTCCAGGTGATCAGTCCTGGATGTTTTTTGGAAGGAATGACGCTAAAGCTGAAACTCCAGTACTTTGGCCACCTCATGTGAAGAGTTGACTCATTGGAAAAGACTCTGATGCTGGGAAGGATTGGGGGCAGGAGGAGAAGGGGATGACCGAGGATGAGATGGCTGGATGCCATCACTGACTCTATGGACATGAGTCTGAGTGAACTCC
>SJYB01006380.1:0-30032 GCA_006408585.1 Antidorcas marsupialis
AGGGGCCCTTGGAGAGGCCAGGACCAGAGGGCACTCGGGGTCACAGGCCTCCCGCCTGATCAGCTGACCACAGACCCGAGAGCTTCAGGGAGAGATGAGGGCCTGGAGCTTGCCGGGGGGCCGCCAACCATGCAGCAGGGCACTCCTGGGCAGAGTGGGGGCTCACCCAAACGCAGGCTGTGCCTCCCAACCAGCCCCATGCAGCCACCAGCTGGCCTGCGGCCCCAGCAAGAAGGGGCCAGAGAAGTCAACTGGTCGTCACTCCCTGGAGACACTCCAGGGTGGTCCTCATGTGTGGGGGCCCCGGGGGCCACCGTCGGGTTCCTTGGCGAGGGGACCAATTGCTGTGGTCACTCATGGGTCCGGCCCAGCGCACCTGGACCCCAGGCGGGCAGGTGCTGAGGGCATCTGTCGGCTCGACCCTCCAGGGGGACGTGCTCATCACCTCCTGCACTTACAACACAGAAGACAGGAGGCTGGCCACCGTGGTAAGTCGCCCCAAGGTCCCGCCCCCTGCCACAGAGCATGGGCACCACTCTCGGCTCTGCTGAGCCCAGGGCAGGGGTGCCCCTCCCTCATTCATCCAGTGAAGCCCCGGCTCTCGGGCTGTGGGCCCTGGGCCAGCATCAACATCCCCTCTCCAGCTCAGTTCAGTCGTGTCTGACTCTTTGCGACCCCATGGACCACAGCACGCCAAGCCTCCCTGTCCATCACCAACTCCCGGAGCTTACTCAAACTCTTGTCCATCGAGCCAGTGATGCCATCCAACCATTTCATCCTCTGTCATCCCCTTCTCCTCCTCCTGCCCCCAAACATCACCTGCGTACTCGGTGAAAAAACACATAAACTCATCAGTTCCTCTCCAGGCTGGGTGGTGACTCCCGGTGATGTCTGCTCTAACGAGCTACCCGGGTTATTTTGATGGCTGCCCTAGTGGGAGAGCCACGGCCAGAGACGTGTGTCAGCACCAGAGCCGCGCTGGGGAGAGGCCAGGGGCGTGAGGGGGCTCCCTGCCCCCAGGGAGACACGCCAGCCACACCTGACTCCCGCGACCGGCAAAGGTGGAATACAGCTGGGGATGCGGAGGAGGCGCCGCCCCCTGGGCCGCATGTGCCGCTGCTTTGCTGTCTGTCTCTCCGGCAAAGGCTGAGGACTCCAGGAGGGCCGGGCCTCTGCCCACTCGGCACGCGATCTGGCCTCGTGAGATGACTGGGTGCACGCGTGCGTGCGTGAGAGCACTGAGCACCCAGGGAGGCTGGACGGCGGCGTCTGGGCCAGCGCTGGCAGCCCGTGCTGACGGCGTCTCCCCCTCCCGGCAGGGGGGCTTCGGGATCCTGGAGGAGATGTGCGTCAATTACGTGCACTACTACCCGCAGACGCAGCTGGAGCTCTGCAAGAGCGCCGCGGACCCCGGCTTCCTGCAGGAGTATTTCCACCTTGTGAACAGGTGACGGCCCCACGGGGAGCGTGCCTGCCGTGCCTCCCCGCCCCGAACACTGCCCCCGACCCCAAGCCCCCCAGGCCCTGGGCGAACGCAGGGGGCCCAGGAGCAAGGTGAGCGGGAGCCTGGCAATCAGGCCCCCACCCACCTTGAGGCGCCCGTGGCAGGCATCACCAATCGACTCCCACACTTGCTTCCTATCGAGTCTGGACTTGGCCCGAGGAGCCCCTCCACCCAGCCCTGGAGCAGCCGGTCCCACCTNCGAACACTGCCCCCGACCCCAAGCCCCCCAGGCCCTGGGCGAACGCAGGGGGCCCAGGAGCAAGGTGAGCGGGAGCCTGGCAATCAGGCCCCCACCCACCTTGAGGCGCCCGTGGCAGGCATCACCAATCGACTCCCACACTTGCTTCCTATCGAGTCTGGACTTGGCCCGAGGAGCCCCTCCACCCAGCCCTGGAGCAGCCGGTCCCACCTGACCCGAGAGGGCACAAGAGATGAAGCCCATTGGTGGTCAGGGCGGGAGGCAGGGCCAGGGCAGGGTCCCGGGAGGCTGTGGCCTCAGGGCCGCTCCGGGGGCCCCACCCCCCTGCAGGGAGGCATCACCTGTGCCTTGCTGGGCTCCCCTCCGCTCCCCCAAACCCCACTCTGGGCGGCTCCTTCTTGTACCAGGTTCAACAGCGAGGACGTCTGCACCTGCCCCCAGGCGTCTGTCCCGGAGCAGTTTGCCTCCGTGCCCTGGAACTCCTTCAACCGCGAGGTGCTCAAGGCCCTGTACGGCTTCGCGCCCATCTCCGTGCACTGCAACAAGTCCTCGGCCGTCCGCTTCCAGGTGTGCCTGCCGTGTGCGTGTGTGTGCACATGTGTGTGTGCGTGCGTGTGGTTTATCTGCTGCCAGCTGTGCCTGCCCATGTTGGGGGAGGGTGCATGTGGCTGGGGCTGGCCGGCTGCCCTTGGCCACGCCGTCGCCCCTTCCGGACACCCAGCAGCAAGTTCTGAGTCTGCCCACTGCTCGTGCCCCAGAACCCCTATAGGAGCCCAGTGGGTGATAGGGCACCACCTCCAAGGAGCTGGCAGGAAGCAGCCATGCAAAGCAAGGGTCAGGTGGTGAGAGACGGGCCCAGATAGATAGCCAAAGGCCTGCGGGGGGCTGACCACTGCCCCCGGAGGTACCGCCCTCTCTGGGACGCCGGCACGTCACGGGACTAACCTCGGTGGTCTGAGTGGGGCATCCGCAGCCGCCCCCGGAGCCTAGCAACACAGTGCTCAGGGGCCGGGGGCGGTGAGAAGTCAGGGTCTGAGGCTGCAGGCTGGGTTCCCTCCTCATCCGGGACCCACCAGGATCCAAAGGCAGTTCGCTCACCCCTGCCAGATCCTGGCGGGGCCCAGAGCCTGGGCTGGGGCTGAGTTAGGTGAAGGCTCCGAGGCCTGCAACTCTGCGAGGCAGCTTTCCCGGAAGCGCTGGACTAATTGCTACTCGAATGTTCCCAGCCCCAAGGGGGGGCCAACACTGGATCATCAAAGAGCAGTTTGGGGCCGACGTCTGATGTGGTTGAAGTGTGGCGTTTGACGCAGCCGTGTGTGCGAGTCGAGGGGTGGGGAGAGTGGCTGGAAGCTCAGGCTGCACCCAGGCCTTCTGACTGCTTTCCTGAAGGAAGTGAAGGGTGTCCGACCAGGCGGATGGGGGCAGCCCTGGCTCCCGGGTGAGGAGCCCCACGTAGCAGTGGGCGGTTTGCTTTGGTCTGGGAGAAGGAGAGTTTAAGGGCAGGAACCCACGGGGTCACTGGGAGAGGTGCTGGGGGAGGTGGCCCCCACTTCGCCCCTCCAGCCTCCGTTTACCTCCTCGTCCCTTCCTTTCAGGGCGAGTGGAATCGGCAGCCCCTGCCTGAGATCGTGTCCAGGCTGGAAGAGCCCACCCCTCACTGCCCGGCCANGCTTTCCTGAAGGAAGTGAAGGGTGTCCGACCAGGCGGATGGGGGCAGCCCTGGCTCCCGGGTGAGGAGCCCCACGTAGCAGTGGGCGGTTTGCTTTGGTCTGGGAGAAGGAGAGTTTAAGGGCAGGAACCCGCGGGGTCACTGGGAGAGGTGCTGGGGGAGGTGGCCCCCACTTCGCCCCTCCAGCCTCCGTTTACCTCCTCGTCCCTTCCTTTCAGGGCGAGTGGAATTGGCAGCCCCTGCCTGAGATCGTGTCCAGGCTGGAAGAGCCCACCCCTCACTGCCCGGCCAGCCAAGCGCAGAGCCCCGCCGGCCCCACCGTGGTCAGCATCGGGGAGGGCAAAGGTTGAGCATGGGTGGTCTCCTCACTCCCATCAGCATGCTGCAGGCTCAGGCCAGCTCTGCGCACCCCATACTCTGTGAAGACCCCCATGGAACAGCCCAGCATGGAGGGCTGGACCAAGCCACCGCCTGAGACCAGGGTCTGGTCCTGCTTTCTCCCCCAGGGACCCCTTGCATGGCTGAGAGGGTCCCGTGACCACTCTTGCTGACCCACTGAGGCCCAGGTGGACCGAGACCCTTGCACATCCTCTGACACAGCATGAGGGTAACCCCTCTTGGAGGTCTAGAGTCCAGTGCTCCGAGAGTCCACTGCCATCTCGCTGGGGTGGGGCGGGGGCCTGTCTCCTGGGACACGAGCCACAGACTCCCAAGAGCTGCCTGGCCCCGTGTCCCCAGCCCCCACGGAGGGTGATCAGTGTTGGCGTGTGACGGGTACAAGCGCTGTTGTACTTAAACGTGTCCCTGCAGACTGGCTCGTGTATTGCAGTGGGCGTCTTCCCTGCAAATGGGGGCAGGACAAACCGCTTAGCTAGTTAGAGACTCGCCTGGGAAATTGCTCCATTGCAGGGTAAATAGATATTTTCGCCTACCTAAAGGGAAACCCTAAGAACAGCTCTCACCACCACCAAAAGGATGTGACAGCAAGGATCCAGACCAGGACCTGGGTGCCAGCTCCCTGGGAGATGGGGTTAATGGCCCGGGTCACTTCTCTCTACAGTGGGACAGGTAGTGACAGCAAGCAAGCCCTGGAATCAGACCTGCGTTAGAAGGCCAGCCCCGCCTCCCCGACCCTCGGTCTTCTCTGCAAGACGGGGCCAGTGTCGTGCAGGTTACTGGGGCCAGCACCTGGGGACAGCTAGTGCAGGGTGGCGCTGCCTGGCCAGGCCCTGCCTCCTGGGTCATCCCCACCTTCCTTCCCTCTTAGCTGCCGCTCATTTCAGGCCAAGTTCGGCTCTTTGATAGTTGCTGCCGCGAGTGACAGATTCAGCTCTGTTCAGCCAGTTCAGCAAAACGCTGTGCAGCTTCTAGAAGAGCGAGGGTGATGGATGGGCCTCTGGGCCCCCCCTTCCACACCAATAGCCACCCGCTAAGCACCACCTCTCCTCCTGCCAGCACCTCATTACAGGCCAGGCGCTGCTCACGGGGTCTTAAATCACACTGCCCCTGCCATACGTCAGGCCGCGATGCTGTGAGCTGCCAGGCCCGACAGAGGCTGCACAGCGGCCAGCCCTCCGTCATCTTCAGAGCCTCGGGGGACAGCAGGGCGAGAGGCCCCTCCCCGCAGGGCCCCGGCCTCAGGAGGGCAGCTGCAGCTCACCTAGCCGCTGGCCTTGACTGTCTGGTCCAGGAAGTCCCCTCCCTCTGAGGGTCCTGTCGGCCCGGAGCTCTGGGAGAGGGCTTGGAGGTGACCCCTGGCCTCATCCCCACCGCGCCCCCCACCTCACCGTCCTGGGCACCATCGCTTTGTTCCCCAGACCCTGGGAGGCACCAGTGGTGACCTGCCCCAGCCTCACCCAGGGGCAAGCCCAGGTCTGCAGGAAAGTTCCCCCCTGCCCCCAGGGTCCCTGGAGGATTAGTGGCAACCAGGAATCGCTCCCAGTTCCAGAACCTTCTGCCGCCCCCACTGACACGACTGCCCCTGCACTCACTGTGGCCCTCGGGCTGGTCGCCTTCTTCCTTGGGGGGCGCCGTGGTTCACCCCACGCACAGGTCCCTGCCGCCCCCTGCCCACCCGGAGCATCCCACCCGGGCCATCTGAAAGAGCATGTGCCCTGGTTCTGCATTAACTCGCCCACAAGCCAGGACACGCTGTCTCTCCTCCCACTGACAGACGGGGGAACTCAGACACCTAAGCCAGGGTCACCTAGCGTGTGTGTGGGGCCTGGAGGTGACCCTGGGCCTGTGTGATGGCAGAACCCAGGCTCCCAGCCTCCAGCTTCCCCTGAGGACCCAGGTAGCACCCCCGTGCCTCATGGGGACCAAACGAGGCCAGCCAGGGAAACGTTTGCGGCCAGGGCTGGGCACCCCCTCAGCCAGGCCCCCCGTGCCTCATCAGGCTTGCCCACCTTCTGCAGGATGGGAGCGATGTGGGCCCAGAGGCCAGGGGTCCCGTTCCGCCCTCTGCTGCATGGCTCTGGCCAACCTACTCTGCTTCTCTGGGTCTTCCTCTCCCCGTCCACCCACAGAGAAGGCTCCTCGGGCTCCTGGGGGTGAGGGCTGCTAGAGTGCCAGGCCTGGAGAGCCAGGCTGAAGTGTGCCCGTGCAGGCTCAGTGTGGAGACAGCCTGGGAGGTGGGGGTGCCTGGCCTGAGCCGGCCCCAGGATGCCCCAGGGCCATACTACTCGCTGGCCATCAGGCTCATGTGGCTGTTGAAGCTTAATTGTAAATAAATTAAAATGATGTAAAATAAAGCATCTGGGTTCTCAGTCACAGCAGCCACATTTCAAATGCTCCACAGCCACATGCGGCCGGGGCTCTGGAATGCATTGCTGGGGTGTCGGCCCGTCCATCAGGGGGGGAAGTTCCATCGGGCTGCTCCACCGGGGCCGGGTCCCAGACTGATGGGGCAGGGGCCACCTGCACCCCCACCTCCCAGCGCCCTCCCAGGGGGCCCAGAGGCCCCGATCTGGCTCTCACTGGGCAGAGCAACTGGACCGGCAGGGTTGCGGGGCTTGTCCACGGAGGCATGTAGGGCAGGACCAGTCTCCCAGGCCGAGGGAGGTCCTTCCGGCCCCTGGTGCAAGCACGAGAAATGCCCAGCAGGCCTCCGGAAGCCTGGGGAGGGCCGGGCTCAGGGCCCAACCATCCAGGGCTCTCGGTCCCTGCCCCTGCCCTGCCCCAGTCCTGTGCTGCTGAAGGCGAAACTGAGCCCAGGCTTCCTGGAGCCTCCAGCTGCTCTGGGCTCCGCTGCAGAGGAAAACAAAGCTTCTCGTTATGGCAAAGAAGCCCCCTTCCACTCCCCTCTGGCTCTTCCAAAACGCGCTGAAACCCGCCAACGGCCTCCCTGGGACACGCACGGTTCTATTTTCTCCCGTCTTTCCAGTCTCCCCCTCCCCCACGCCCACCCAGCCTCACGCGCACGTTCCACACTCCCTGCACTCTCAGGAGGCTCTGGGATGGAAGGCAGCCCGCCGTGTCCCGTGAATTTTTGGCCACAGACTACAGTGTTCGTGGCAGACTCCTGACGGGGGACTTTGGGAGCCTTCAGTGGAAGATTCTAGACCTGATCCTGGGGAGCCCTGCCCAATCTGACGTCACAGCCCAGGAGGCCTTTGTGTGGGGACCCTCACCCTCTATCCCCTCCCAGTCTGAGACCAAGGCTTTGCCCTGGGCTTCCATTCTGTCCCTTCTTCCTCGGGACGCAAGAGGGCCCGGCTGCTGGGAGAGGCCTGGGAGCTGGAGGGGGAGCCCAGTGGGGGAGCCCAGGAGCAGCGCCCGCAGCCCCAGGTCCCGCGTGCAGGGGGCTAGCATGCTGGCAGCAGGCTCCTTGGGCCACGAGGAGGGACGAAGGATAAAGCTGAGGGGAGCAAAGGCAGGACCCAGCACCGGCCCACGCTGGGCGACCTGGGCCGCTCAGGACTGCCACACGCCCCTGAGCTCTGCGAGCGGCTGGAAGGCCGCCTGGAAGGCCGTCCAGTGCCCCTGGAGAAAAGTGGACAGGCCCCACCTACCCAACTCTCCCGCTGGCCCCTGTCCAGCAGCCTGAGCAGGCCGTTAGGGGCCATGCGGGTCCCAGGCCCCTGCATCCCGCAGGGACGTTTGCACCGGTCTGCCGGCACCTGGCCTCTGGTCTCTGCATGGCTCGCAAGGATGGGGTGCCAGCTTGCTCAGTTCCTAGAAGCCTCACACGCATGGGGCTGGCCTGGGACCCACTGCCCTCCAGCTGTCAGGAGTGGTGGCAGCGGCATTTGGCAAGGGAGAGGCACTAGGGCCAGACTTGAGTGCACGCAGCCGCGTGGCAGCACTCAGGGATGCCCCACTGGCCACACCGCCCGCTCTTCCCCACGGCCCACAGAGGCCCTACCGCCTCCTGCTCGAGCAGGAGGTGAGGACCCTGGGAGGAGTGAGCGTCTTGTTCGGGTTGCAGGGCTCCTGCCGGGCAGGCCCTCTCCAAGCTCATGCCGCGTGACCCCAGGCCAGACGGCTCAGCGCTCGCCTGTCCATCAGGGGCGTGGGGAGGATGTGCTGGCCACCCTGGGCAAGCACTTCATCCCGTGGCGTGGGGGAGAGCCGCACACTCGGGCCTGTTTAGGCTGGATGGCACCTCTGCGGGGTCGGGAGGGTCCTCGGCAGGCAGAAGCTCCGCTGGGGTGTCCCCAGGCTGAGGCAGAGCGTTCTGCCCACTGCCCTAAAGCCCTTTGCAGACGGGGTGGAGGAAGCCCTGCCAGGCTGACACTGCCCGGGGCACACGCCAGGCCACGCCCACCCCAGGACCTTTGCATGTGATGGGCTCGCTGTCCACGTCACGCAAGTCTGGCCCTAGAGCCTCTCTGTTGCCAAATGCCGTTGCAACCACTCTTAACAGCTGGAGGGCAGTGGGCCCCAGGCCAGCACCATGAGTGTGAAGCATCTAGGATTTGAGCAAGCTGGCACCTCATCCTTGTGAGCCATGCAGAGACCAGAGGCCAGGTGCCGGCAGACCATCCTGCTGGGTGCACGGTCCCTAACGGCCAGCTCAGGCTGCTGGACAGGGACCAGCGGGAGAGTCTACCCCTGTGGGTAGGCAAGGGTCTGTCCACTTTCCTCCAGAGGGCACGTCACTGCCCTGGGTCCCTGCAGGAGGCTCAGAGCTCCTGGGATGGCTGGCCGCAGGCGGGCTGGGTCTGGGATGGGGGGGCCCTTCTCCTGTGTCCTGCTAACAGCCACGCTCAGCCCAGCCTGTGCAGAGCTCCAGGCAGCGATCAGAGCCACGGTGCTCATTCTGCCCAGAAAAACCTTCCAAGATTAAGGCAGCACAGTGTTTCGGGATTAGGGTGAGGAAGGGCTGGCCTAGGTCACCAGCTCCAAGGGGAGAGAGTGATACGGTCCAGCCCGAAGCGATGGGGAAGCTTCCTGGGGCTCAGACCTTCCCGAGCGGCCCTTTGGGGTGAAGCGGGTAAATTGGGGGGGGTGCGGCCCATGACGGCCTCTCTCGCGTTGGTGGCCAGTGCCATTTTCAGAGGGGCCCAGGGTTATTTCTCCCCAGCAGAGGGACAAACACAGGCAGGGAAGGGAGCGTGAACAGTTCTGTTTCCGGGCTCAGCCGCTGAGAGAGGAGTCGAGGTGGAGCCTGGGCCAGACCGCCCCTCGGCCCGAGCTGCCCCCCAGGAACAGCTGTGGCATGGACGCTGCACAGTCCCCGTCCAGGGGTCCGGGGCCAAACCACGGGGCCCGGGAAGCAGGCCTGCTCCCCCCTCCCCTCTTCTGGCTCCACAGGGTCCTCTCGGGGTCCCCCAGGCCCACCTATGGGCAGGGGGCTGCAGGCGCTCCTCTGCCCGAGGCTTGAGAAAGAGCGCCGGCCCCCTTGAGAAAGGCCCCTGGCCCCCCCAGGCTGCAGTCTGACGAGGGGACCAGCTTCTCTCCAAAGGTCACCTGAAGCGCAACGTCTTCCCAAGGCCTTGACTTTATTAGCCTGCGCTGTTTCAGCCCAGTCCACTGAGGGCGCTGAGAGGGATGGCGCCTCTGAAACCAACTCCAGGCCCACCAGGACTTTCTGCACCCGTCACCGCAGGCCTTCCTGCCCGCGTCCCCTCGAGCCCCCTCCCCAGGGGGCTGCCTGGGTGCCGGGGCCAGGCGCCGGTCCCCGCAGGGAGGATGGGCAGTTCTGAAGGCCCTGGGATGGGGCCAGCGGGGACACCTCATTCCAGGCCCTGGGCGAGTGCCACCCCCAGGGACTGGAAGAGCGGGGGACGAGGCCCAGAGCTGAGTCAGACAGCAAGGACAGAGGGCCCCAGGGCAGGGAGGTCCTCGCCTGGCAGCACCCCTTCGTCTCTGACCTGGTGAGCGAGGGGCCCCAGGGAAACCTGGGCAGGAGAGGGAGCTTCTGCACAATGGTTGAGGGGGGGCAGCTGAGACCCTCCCAGCCCTGCTCCTGGCACCGATTTCAGGGCTGGAAACTCTCCGGGGGCTTCCCCGAGTGAAGACAAGCAGAGCTCGCTTTCTGGATCCACCCCTCCTTCCTGGGACCTGGGAACACACCATCCTGCCAACCCTGACCTCAGAGACGGTGCCAGTCTGGCACGCCTGCTCTCTGCCTTCACTACTGTGCCCGAGGCAGACAGCACTAATCAATCCCACGTGGTCCCCCAGGCCAGACACACCCGCAACCCTCAAGGGCGCTCCGGGCAGCCTGCCTGTCAGGGACAGAGCACTGGGTGACGCCCTCCGCCGCCCACTTTCACGGGGGCCTTCTCGAGGGTTTCCTAAGCTCCTCTTCAGAAGCTCTCCAGGGCTACAGGCTGGTCCTTGAGCCCAAGGCATTGCAGGTGGCTTTTATGGGGGTGTGGGGGTGGACTTGAGAGCCCCCTTCGGTCAGTGACCACAGAACGGGCCTTCTGGGTCCTCTTTCCACCCGCTCTGTCTGCACCTTTAGGGGGCATGGCAAGTTGCTCTCGATGAAGGACAAGGGAGCCCATGTTCCAGCCGGGGTCCAGGTCCTGGCACCCAGGGAGGGCACGGGTCCCTGGGAAGGGGTGGCGTGGGCCTGGGTGCCAGGCCGCTGATCCCCGGACCAGCTGAGGCCCTGCCCGTGGCCGTCAGTAGATCCCCTTCAGCCTCTTGTTGTCAGGGTCGAAAAGAGACTTGAGGTGGGCCTGGGCAGCGTAGGTCACCCCCATCCTCTCCAGGGCGTAGTCTCCACTCTTCACGAAGTCCAGGGAGGCCTGGTGGGCACAGAGGAGGGGCTGCAGTCACTCAGTGCCCCGTGGGAGCCGGGCTCACGCGCCTGCCTCCCGGGACGGGGCGGCTGTCTTGCCTGCTCACACCCCTCCTTCCTCTGAGTCCAGGAACTGCCCTGAGCCCTGAGCATGGGGACTCCATGTCCCCGGGCCCCTGAGCTGGACCTGAGCCCCTGGGGTCCGGTGGAGCCGAGGTCTGGCACCAAGAAGAACCTCTCCCGCTGGGCAGCAAACCCTGCCCTGTAAACGCTGGTCCCTGGGAGGGCAGGCGACCAGTGGGGGACTTCTGGGGTTTATAAATGGCGGTTTGGACAAAATGCTTAGAGTTTCTGCACACAGACCAGGCTGCCCCTTCGGTCTCATTGCCGAGTCCCCCAAGTGAGCCTNGTCTGCACCTTTAGGGGGCATGGCAAGTTGCTCTCGATGAAGGACAAGGGAGCCCATGTTCCAGCCGGGGTCCAGGTCCTGGCACCCAGGGAGGGCACGGGTCCCTGGGAAGGGGTGGCGTGGGCCTGGGTGCCAGGCCGCTGATCCCCGGACCAGCTGAGGCCCTGCCCGTGGCCGTCAGTAGATCCCCTTCAGCCTCTTGTTGTCAGGGTCGAAAAGAGACTTGAGGTGGGCCTGGGCAGCGTAGGTCACCCCCATCCTCTCCAGGGCGTAGTCTCCACTCTTCACGAAGTCCAGGGAGGCCTGGTGGGCACAGAGGAGGGGCTGCAGTCACTCAGTGCCCCGTGGGAGCCGGGCTCACGCGCCTGCCTCCCGGGACGGGGCGGCTGTCTTGCCTGCTCACACCCCTCCTTCCTCTGAGTCCAGGAACTGCCCTGAGCCCTGAGCATGGGGACTCCATGTCCCCGGGCCCCTGAGCTGGACCTGAGCCCCTGGGGTCCGGTGGAGCCGAGGTCTGGCACCAAGAAGAACCTCTCCCGCTGGGCAGCAAACCCTGCCCTGTAAACGCTGGTCCCTGGGAGGGCAGGCGACCAGTGGGGGACTTCTGGGGTTTATAAATGGCGGTTTGGACAAAATGCTTAGAGTTTCTGCACACAGACCAGGCTGCCCCTTCGGTCTCATTGCCGAGTCCCCCAAGTGAGCCTGTGCACGTGTGTTTCTGTGTGCACGTGTGTCCGTACGTGTGCTCACAGGTGTGTACAGACACAGGATCTCCAGCTCCATGGGGCAGAGCAGGTGAGCCCTGCCCAGAGCCCCTTTCTGACCACGAGAAGCCTGGAGCTTCCAAAGTCAGGTTCTGTCGGAAAGAAAACATAGAAACAGCCGCCCCCTATGCCCGGCGAAGACAGGGCCCCGACAGTCAGTCCCTTCACTGGTCTCCTGTCCTCCCAGGCCCAGCCCACCCAGAGAGGGAGGCAGGGCTGCGGGGGAGAGCCCCCGAAGGGACCAGGGCTCCCCATGGCAGTGCAGGGGCGGGGGACTCACCGGCCCACCACTGGGGTCTCGGATGTAGCCGTAGGCCAGGGTCTTATTGATGGTGAATCCAAAGTCGGCCTTGCGGATGTGGCCCACCACCTGGCCGTTCCTCCAGATGGCCTCCAGCCCGAACATGGGCACTTTCCTGGAAGAAGCAACAGACGGCTGGGACCCCAGAGCCCCCGGAGGGGGATCTCCTGCACTCTGCCTGGCCGAGGAGAAAGGACAGAGCCCCCCAGACCACGGGCTCCACTCCTCAGGGCTGGTCTGCTAGGGGCCCGTGGGCCCCTCACCTGGCCCCCAGGATGCTGGGGCTCAGGCTCTGAGCGGATAAATGGACAGAAAACATCAAGACCAGGACCCGGCTTCCGTGTCTCTGGAGGTGGGCCCCGTGGGCTTGCAACTGTCACACAGCTTGTTTTAATCTGACGGCTCTCCTTTTCTGACATGTGATGCATCACTTATTAAAAGTAATTTTCTGCATTACATATAAATGGCGAATGCTCGCCGTAACATTTTTGAAAATTTAAAACAGAAAACGAGCAGAGGGTTGAACTGCAGTCACAGGCACACCAGTGCCAGGGTGTTTGGTGTAAACCTTGGCCGGCGTGCCCTCTCCTGCCTGAGGCCTCATGCCCGCGGGCACTGGGCCAGGTGCTGGGGATGAGGTGCCCCCAGGGCTGCAGCACCATGTGGCCCCACGGGTCCTGGGGTGGGTGCCAAGGACCGTGCCCGGGGGTGTGTGGGGCACGGCTGGGCTGGTTACGGTAACAGGAACGGGGGGAACCTTGCCCTGAGCCAGAGTGGGAACAGGGTCTGGGTGCCTCCCGGCTCGGAGGCCAGGGGTGACGAGGTCTGGGCCCCGTGGGTGCAGAGGTTGAGGGTGGGGTGGCGGAAGCTTTGCCTCCTCCGGCCCCGTCCTCCGGGGGTGCCGTGTCCAAGCGAGGGGACAGCCCCTGCCCCGCCCAGGGCCCCAGGGCAGGGCAGCAGCATCCTGGCCGCGCCCTCCTCGGGCCAGGTCCGGACGGCCAGGCCGCGGCCCGGCGGACTCTGCATCCCAGCGGGGAGCCCTGGGGAGGGGCGAGCTGCGCCGCCGCCACCCACCGCTGTCCCAGGCAGCGGGAGCTTTCTGGAGGGCCAGGTGGCAGGAGGGCTCGGCCCACCCCTGCCCTATCTCACCCCAAACCAGAGCCGAGTGCTCCCTGGGAGGCAGACAAGAAGTCAGGCAGGGGGCAGCCCGGCAGGGCCCCAGAGAGGGGCTGGGAGATGGCGCGCCCGGCTCTGCCCACTCCGCATCCCCAGTCCCAGCAGCCTCGATGCCCCATTTGAAGGCGCTGAGTCTGGGAAAAAGGGTACTGCTGGCATCAGCCAATGAGACCCAGAGACGCCCCCCGCCCTGGGGACGGCTGCTGCCCAGCTCCTCATCACCCCACCCACGTCCTGCAACCAGCACCAGGGACCCAGGGCCTGTGGGGGCTCAGCTCCCAGCTGCCGGGGAGGTGGGGCAGGGGGAGGTGGGGGAGAAGAGATCGGCCCTGCATGGGGCTTCCTTCCACCCCAGCCACAGGCCTGGGCGAGAACCGTTCTGCCCCTGGGCCCCGGTGGTCTCCGTCTGTCAGTAGGGCTGGCCCTGCCTGGCCCCTCCTTCCACGAGCCCCTCCCGGGCTGTGGGGAGGCTCTGACCAGGACACGGGGGGCGATGGCAGTGCCCTGACGGGCAGCCAGATCGGGGGTCCCCAGCGGGAGCCCCCCACAAAGCCCGCTTGGCTGGGCAGGGCCTTCCCCTTTCAGAACACATGTTCGGAGGAACTTCCCAGCCGCTCAGTGGTTAAGACTCGCAGCTTTCACTGCCAAGGGCACGAGTTCAGTCCCTAGGTGGGGAGCTAAGATCCTGCAAGCCACATGGTGCGGCCAAAATACATAAAGTGAAACAAAATCCGTGTTTGCCGAGGGCTGCACTGTCCGCTCCCTGCCAACCAGCACCAGCGTGCGCCCGATTTGCCCCCTGCCTGGCCCTGGTGGTACCTGAGTTGCAGCCCTGGCTTCAGAGTCGGGCCCGCTGTGGGCCCAGCCCTACCCCGCAGGTCCCAGTCTCCTCCCTGTCGGGGGCTGCGGTGCGCGCTCTGGGAGAGCAGGGGCAGGGGGAGCCCAGAAGCACCGTCCCACATGTCTGCAAGGCCGCTCCTTGCTCCCGGGGGCCCCAGGCCCAGCGGTACTCACTCGTCCACGGTGAAGCCCACTAGGCGCCGGCGGAGGCCCTCGGCCCGCTGCTTCTCCAGGGCCTCACGCCCCAGGAAGGGGATGGAGGACTTGAGCTTGCAGGTGAAGGCCAAGCCCGCCTCCAGGGGGCTGTCATCAGCCCGGAGGTCGGCGTGCCAGTGCCGGTAGCCTGGAGTGGGGGAGGCCACGGGGTCACTGTCCAGCAAGGGTGGGACTTCAGAAGATGCCCCGGGGGATGCCCGCCCCTGGTCGCACCCTCAGCCTAGACCCTCCATGACCCGGGGTTTCCGGGGGCTGGGAGCATCCTCAGTCACAGGAGGCGCCCTGGCTGAGCGCTGGAGTTAGACCACCCCCAGCAGCATCGCCGCGCATCTCTGCCATCAGGCTGGAGGCCCTGGGGAGGGGGCAGTGGGGAGCCGGGCAGCTCGGAGGACTCCTCTTCCTGCTCTGATGGTCTTCAGCCCTCTCTGGGAATCTCAGCGCTGAATCCAAGTCTGGCTCTGGGCCCCCTCCCCCTGGGAGATACCTGCCCCTCCGCCTAGAGTGCTGGGGTCAGAGATCCCAGCACCATCCCCAGGCCCTGGTACAAGGGCAGCGAAGGGGGTTTGGGGAAACAGTCCGTGTCGGGGGATGGGTGGCACGGCATGGCAGGAGGGGAGCATGGGGACACACGGGGGCTGGTCAACAGCCTCCAGCCAGGTGGCTCAGCGGCCCTGCGGTCCAGGCCCCACACACACCTTTCTCGATGCTCAGGGAGTCGATGGCCCGGTAGCCGGCATTGACGAGGCCGTGCTTGGCCCCTGCGGTCATCAGGGCCTGGTACACGGGCAGGCAGGACGGTCTCGGGGCGTGCAGCTCCCAGCCCAGCTCCCCCACGAAGGATAGCCTCACAGCCCGGACCTGGGGGCGAGGCACAGCTCAGAGCCGGGCCAGGCGCAGACCAGGGTGGAGGCCCAGCCGCCACCGACGGGTGGGCACTTCCTACCGCCACCACTAATAGCCAGACCTGGGCCAGGCCACAGGCCACCAAGAAATGGGGCCTGCCGGCGAGAGTCTTCAGGAGCTCTCTGGAAATCTTTGAAAGGAAGAGATGTTGCCGTTGGGAGTGGAAGTGGACACGTGGTTCCCAGACCACAGCTCGTCTCCTAAATGACTATAGGAGTGTCCTGGGGCCTCGGTAGCCAGGGGCAGAGGACCGCGGAAGAGAGTGCTCTGCCAAGTCTAAGGCCTGAAGTCCAAAACCAGGGTGTGGGCTGGGCGTGCCTCCCCGGAGGCTCTGGGGCAGGCCTTCCTGCCCCTTCCATCTCTGGTGGCCCAGGCTCTGCTGGCCTGGATGCGTCACGCTGGCCTGGCCTCTGTCTCCTGCGTGCCTGTGTCTCTCCGTCTGTGATGGACACTGGCTGCTGGGCGGAGCCCCCCTTCCCAGGGTGCTCTCATCCCGGGATCCTCACCGGCATCGAATCAGCAAAGCCCCTGGTTCCAAGGTCCTGTTTCCAGCCCAGGGGTGATGTTCTTTAGGGGGCCACCGTTCAATCACTGCAGTGACCTTGGGCAAGACACTTGGCCTCTCTTTGGCCTCTAAGTGGGGTCGGGAGCCTGGCTTTGCCTGTCTTAGGATGCTCTGAGGGGGTGTCGTCAGCACATGACTCACGAGTCGCATGCTTAGTGCACTCAAGGGCAGCGGGAGGGGGCAGCTGGGTGTCGGGCGAGTGTCCTGGTCAGCCCCCACCCCAGCGGACCTCGGCCAAGAGCTAGGATCTGGAGGCAGACACAGCCTCTGCCCCTCAGGCCTTGAGTCTTGGAAGGACACAGCCAGACGCCCCAGCAGGCTCCAGGGCAGGCAGGCAGAAGGACCCTGAGGCGGGCACAGGCCAAGCTGGGATCTTTGCTGTTGTGGACGGGCCTTCCAGACAAGCGGCAGAGCGAGCGCCAAGGCAGGGCCGGCAGCAGCTGTGGGCGCTGGCGGGGGCGGGGGCAGGCACGAAGGCTGGCTGCTGAGGCCCGGGGGCTGCTGACGCTGGGTGGCAAACCACTGCCCAGGGCTGGGTTCACACGCCAGAAAAGGGACCGTGGGCCCCCAAACCCCACGGAAGGGACGGTGCTGCTCATGGAACATCCCCAGCCCTGCCCTTTGTAGACATCACTGCAAAACCTTTCTAGGGGATGATGTGGAGACGGGCTTCGGACGTGTCCTGCGCCAGCAGCCACGTGGAGGCCACGAGCAGGATGGGCGACGCCTGGCCCGGCAGCCCGGCTTTTCCTGCCCGCTGGTTGGTGCCAGGTAGCTTGCACACCCAGCTCCTGGTGTCAGCTTCTGGCCTGTGGGCAAACCCTTGAACGCCCAGTGTCCCTGTGTGCGGGGCCGGGCACGGCCCTGTCCAGGTCACAGAAGGGACAGGGAGGCCGCAGCAGGCCGCAGCGCTCCCGGAGGCAGAGGGCCTGATCCCATCACTGCTTCGAGCCCGAGGGGCTGCCCGGGACAGCTCCCACGGCGATAAGGTCAGCGCACGGAGAGCCGGCCGCTCTCCTGAATGACTTGAAATCCCCGCTGCTGGGAGGGCTTGATTCAGAAAGCTTTTGAAAGGCACACATTTGCTCTAAGCTGCCATTTGCCTGGGGCCTCTCAAAAAACTCAGAATTGACACAGAAAACATACTGTTGACGTTTCCCTGCTCCCCTGGTGCAGGCCATGGGCCCCTGACAAAGACTGCCTTGTCAACGGGGTTCTAATTTTAGACAGACCATGAAGGAGCTCGGGGCTCAAAGGCAATCTTATTTCGAACAGAAAAAAAAAAATTTTCGAAGCTCACCCATTAAAGGGCCCAGGACTGCAGGTCTTATCAGACACCCTCCCCGTTAAGCCAGGCTCTCGAGTGAATTCAGGGGTGGGATGGAGCAACCCGGCCCCTTCCCCAGCTCCCAGGAATCAACGAGGCTGGGAGGCTGGCCGGTGTGCTCTCCGTTACAGCCCTGTGGGCAAGCCCGGCACGCAGGGGGCTGAATAGATACTTCCTGGACGGAGTGGGGTGACAGGTGCAGAGGGCCGAAGCTCTGCTCTCCGGCAAAGCGAGTGGAGGGCTGGGGGATTCCTGGAGCCTTTCTAAGTTGCCGGCATCCCTGGTTCTCGAGACACCTTGCACTTTTCTCCACTGGAGCTGTGGATTTAAGCGAGCCCTGGGGTCCTCTGAGAGGGGACACAAGCTGAGAACGAGTGCCTCTGGAGCATGGGCTCAGAATCAGCCTGACCCACGAGTCGGCCTCCCCCAGCCTCAGGGCCCACGTCCGATAAATGGAGATGAGCATCAGGCTCGTGAAGGCAGTGCCTGGAGCTGTCGTCTGCCAGTCAGCATCAGCTCGGATCAGCTTTAAAAGCGAGCCCCAAACTGAGGCAAACCCTCTGCAAAACAGCCCCGCCCTGCTCTGGGAACCACGGACAGTGGATTGGGCCACGAGATGCAGAAGGTCATCGGGAAAGGCAGAGCAGCTTTTGTTTAAACCCTTTTATGCCCCCAGGACTCCCCTGATACTGTCAGAAGCCGCAAAGCAAACCAGCAAGGTTGCAGGGCACTAAATCAACATGCAAAAATCAGCTGCATTTCTGAACTCTAACAACAGAGCATCTGAAAAGGAAATCAGAAAAACCTCCATGTATAGTCACACCAAGAAGAATAAAATACTTGGGAATAAACCTAACCATGGAGGTGAAAGACTTGCACGCTGAGAACTACGGAACGCTGCCGAAAGAAACGGGAGAGACAGGCAGCAGGCGGAAAGACAACTCTTTTCTTTGTGGACTGGAAGACTGAATATCACCAAGATACCAATATTACCCAGAGTGATCTACAGATTCAGTACAGTCTCTGTCCAAATCCTAGTGGCCTTTTGTTTGTGTGTTTGTTTGTTTTTGCAGAAATAGAAAATTTCACCCTAACAGTTACATGGGTGACCTGGAATAGCCAAACAATCTTGGAAAAGAACAAGGCAGAAGGCTCACTTCCTCATTTCAAAACTTATTACACAGCTGCCACAATCAAAATAGTGCACTGCTGGCATAAAATCAAACAGACAAATGGAACAGAAACGAGAGACCAGAAATAAACCCTCATGTAAATGCCTAGTGACCTTGAACAAGGGATCCAAGACCACTGGGACTTCCCCGGCAGCTCAGCAGTAAAGAATCTGCCTGCCAGTTCAGGAAACGCAGGTTCAGTGCCTGAGTGGGCAAGATCCCCTGGAGGAAGAAACAGCAACCCACTCCACTCTTCCTGCCTGGGAAAAATCCCACGGCTATTAGAGCCTGACATGCTGCAGTCCACGGGGCCGCAGAGAGTCAGGCCTGACTGAGCGTGCACCCACACATGCACGCTGTGACTAGTCCACGGGGAAAGGACGACAGGCTAACTGAGCCTTCTCACATACCACGCACACGATACACACGCCCTAACTCACACCGAATTAGAACCCAGATGTGAGCCCGCAGACTGTGAACGCCCTAGAAGACAACACAGAGGCGAGAGTCATGACTCTGGACTCGGCAGTGATTTCCCAGATATGATACCAGAGGCAAAGGCAACAAAGAGCAAAAAAGGGCTAAATGGGACTCCAGCAAATGTAAAAACCTCTGTGCTTCAAAGGACACAGCCAACAGTGAAAAGTTAACCTACAGAATGGGAGAAAACATTCAGAAGTCATGTGTCTAATAAGGGGTTAACATCAGAATATATAAAGAACACCCACAATTCAACAAAAGCAAAACAACCCGATTAAGAGATGAATTCAGAACTTATTTTGCCAGAAATCTACGAATGGCCAGCAAGCATATGAAAAGATGGTCAACGTCACTAAACAGTCGAGAAACGTCAGTCAAAACCACAATGAGATATGACTTCTAAGCCATTAGCATTTCAAAGAAAACAGAAAATAATCAGTGTTGGCAGGAATATGAAGGAGCTGGAACCCTTGGGCGCAGTTGGGGGAATGCAAAATGGTGCAACTGTTAGGGAAAACAGTGTGGTGATTCCTCGAAAAACTAAAAATAGAACTTCCATATGTCCAGCAATCCCACGTCTGGGTGCGTAAGCGCACAAGGAGCTGCTCTGGTCTCGCACCTCCCGGAAGGCAGCAGGCAAGACGCTGCCGGAGCAGGGCCTGGTGTGAGGTCCCGCCGGGAGCCGTGTCCTTCCCTGCTCGGCTCAGCTTGGTGGCCACTCAGGAATCGGCAGGGCTCGGCCAGGGCCCATCTTCCCAGCGGCCGGCGTGGTTCTGCCGGGTGACCCACAGAGCCAGGCACTGCTTCCAAAGCTAGCAGGAGCCCCCTGCGAGGCTCAGAGTCCTGGGCTGGGAACGGAGACCCGACGGGAGCCCTCGATGCAAAGGGACCATGCTGGGCATGGGGAGGCAGACCCGTCAAGCCCCAAACACCGGCCTGAGCAGCACGCCTGCCGTGCGGCTCTTCTCCAGTCTGAATTTGCTCAGAGACCCTCTCCTCACTGGAAGGACTGATGCTGAAGCTGAAGCTCCGGTACTTCGGCCACCTGATGCGAAGAGCCGACTCACTGGAAAAGACCCTGAGGCTGGGAAAGGTGGAAGGCCAAAGAAGAGGGTGGCAGAGGACGAGACGATTAGATAGCATCATGGACTCAATGGACATGAATCTGAGACAACTCCGGGAGTTAGGAAAGGACAGGGGAGCCTGGCGTGCTGCAGTCCAGGGAGCCCCAAAGAGTCGGACACAACTTAGTGGCTGAACAACGACAACAACCTCTCCTTCAGGAAGATTCTGGGTTTCAGACCCCTCCACCCAGGACCTGCGAGGCCCTGGAGGGAGTTAACGCGGGATGCTACGGGCGTCCTGTGGGGAGAGAGGATGCTCCCCCTCTGCCCGTCACCTGTTTCCTTCTAGGTGGCACCTGAGACGGTCAGCAAGGCGTGGTGAGGGAGCGCTCTCCCCACACAGACAGAGCCGTGCCTGCGTCAGCCTTGGCTGCGGCAGGCTTAACGCTTGTCTGCCTTGTAAGGACACGGTTGGAATCCAGAACAAGAGGATCAGGTGCCTCTGAGCCCCCAGCCCCAGGGCTCCGCACACAGTGGGTGGGCAGTGACGTCCGTCATTCCACACGGGGTCACCACACGGGGTCACCTGCCCCAGGCAAGGGTGGCAGACCCAGCAAGACGAAGCTTCTAGCCACGCTTTCCACAAACACCTGTGTTCCAGCATCCCCGGGGGCCCCCGCATCACCCCAGGATCTGAACCCTCCTCAGTCCTCCTCAGGGTGCTGCCTGGCCCTCCTGGCATTCACACCTGACATGGGGCAGAAAGGACCAGCCGCCCCCCAGAGCAGGCGCCCTGGTGGCTGAGAGAGTGGGCTGGGGTGCCACATACCTACAAGGTTTAAATCTGAGTCACAAATGTCACATCCCTGTTGACTGACATCCTTCTGAGTCTGCTTCTGCAAATCCTGGGTGAGAATAGGGTTCACAGAGCCTTGGGCGCAGTCAACGAAACTGTCAGCCTAGTGCCCCTGGCTGCCTGGCGAGGCGGGTGCCACTGGCACGCGCGTTTTACAGATGAGGAAGCTGGAGCTCAGGCAGGTCAGGCCACCGGCCCAAAGCCCCGTGATGTCCTGGAAGATGCTTGACAACCAGCTCTCGGGAGGCAGGGGTTGTTTCGCAGCGTTTACCCCTTTCTGTGGGGTGAACAGTCCTGCCACGGTTGATTTCAAGCTGCCAGTGGTTTAACTACCACCTGGCAATTTTCCTCCCGCTTCAGCCATCAGCTCTCATGAGCTGGAGGGAGCACTCAGAGGACTCACAGCCAGTAAGCCATAGCAGGCGCTCCACGCCGTCAGCTCTCCACACTCTCGCCCTACCCTCGACTGACTCACTGGATTATTCTGGGGGCAGTGAATACACTCAGGTTTCAGCAAGATGGATCTGGGGGCTTCTGAAATTCCTGCCAGCTTTCCATGGTGGGCACAGGAATGGAGGGCGTGCTATGGAGGGGTGGTTCTGGGTCCCCATCCTGCCTTGGATCAAAGGCCGTGTGGGCGCCCCGGGGAGGACAGGCCATGTGGCTCCCGTGGGATGGGTGCTCTGGCCACGAGTGACATCAGAACCAGCCTGGGGCCGCCTCTCTGGGCAGACACCACAGAGGGCTTGAGCAGATGTGTCCACAGACACCAGTCACGAGCCAGTGTGCCCAGCCGCCTCAAATCACATCAGCTCATGGACGTTTCACATGCTTCCGGGGAGTTTTGTTGTGTAACAGCACTCCTGACTCACCAGGCACGTCATCCAGACTTAGTCATCCCTTTAAATAAATGGGGATCTGAGGGCCCCCGGCAAGGGATAGACAGGGGTCTGAGCAAGTGAAGCCCCCTGGAGGGGCCTGGGGCCCCAGGCCCACAGAAGAGTGGGGAATTCAGCTGGCGGTATGGCTTAAAGGAGCTTCATTTTTCAAACCCTCTGAAACACCCAAGACACCCTTGACTCCGAAAACATCCTTCGGTGTCAGTGTGTAGCTTCTCCCTGCAGTCTGGTCCAGAGGGCTAGCGTGCAGGCAGCTGGTGGTTCTGGTGAAAGTGGTTCTGGGGATGGTGGAGGTGATGGTAATGCTGGTGGTGGTCAGTAAGGATAATGGTGGTGATGATGTTGGTGAAGGTGGTGAAGGTGGTAGGGTGCAGTGACCGGAAACTGATTTTCCAAGAATAATAAAAGGTAAAAGGTGAGGCACTTCCCTGGCGGCCCAGTAGGTAAAAGTCTGCTTGCCAGTCCAGGGGACACGGGGCCATCCCCTGTCCAGGAGGACTCCACGTGCCGCAGAGCAACGAGCCTGTGCACCTCAGAGCCTGCGCTCCGGCACGAGCAGCCACTTTGGGATGGCGTCCCGCCACTGGAGAGGCGCCCTGCTCATCGCGGCTAGAGAAAGCCTGCACACAGCAACGAAGACCCACCATAGACAGCAACTAAACAGACATATCTTAAAAAAAAAAAAAAAAAGGTGTGACGCTCAAAGCACACTTCACACACGCGGCCATCTCCGAGGACCAGCAGGTGAACAGCATGGGGCAGCCCCAGAAGGACCTCACCTGCACCTACAGACGGGCAGGGATGAGGGTCGGATATCCCTGCAGAGAAAGGCTCTGCCCTGGAGCAGCCTCGACTCTCTCAAGCACGCTCGTTCCGGCCACACCCCGTCCTTACAGTTTGACGGCGAGAAGCTGCCGGCGTCCCCGCGCGAGAGCCCTGCGTACTGGCCTTGGCTGCCACGCCTTTCTCGGCTGCACAGCCTCGTCTCTCCAGGGCTGTGGTGAGTTTCCACTAGCTGTGCAAAGCAACTTTTCGGGCAACGGCTGAAACCCAGTTGGCAAACCCAGGCTTCACGAAGGTGCGGGCCTCCCGCCTCTGTGCGAGGCGTGCACGGCGGAAGAACAGTCCACCCAGGACTAACGGAATCTGAACAGCGAGACGCACACAGTCAGGAAAAGAAATGCAATTTCCTTTTGACCTGAAATTAATTTTCAGAAGAAAATTGCTTTATCACGTGGCCTCACGATGAGCTTCTAGCCCAGCACCTGCTGCTTTCCAGGGGGGCCCACGTCCTCGGCTGAGGCTCGGGGGCGCAGCGTCTACCCTGAGAACCAAGCCGGGAGCAGACCTACACTGGAAACCTCGCTGGCCTTGAGGGCATCTGGTCAGTTGGCAGCCGAGGGGACAGCTCCCACCCCATTCTTCCGACAGGAATGCGAGCATCTTGGAAGCCTGGGGCCCGGCCAAGCATCTCAAAATTGCTGCAAAACAACGGCGCCGCTCTGCTCAAGACAGGGCGTGACCGGCGGCACTGTTCAGCCACGGTCACCCACTGCGCGCCTGCGTGATGGCGGGTCTTCACGGGCAGCAGCGGGGTCCCGCTCACCCACCCTTGGGCGGGATCTGTGGTTCTGGGCTCTGACCCTCATCGTCCCGTGCGTCCCTGGTGACCCAGAGGTCTGGCCGATGACTCAGACACACACATTCCTCTCCCGCAGCTGGTTGGCTGGTGACCAATTATCTCCCATAAAGACTTGGCCCTGAACTCCAGCCCCAGCATCTCAACATTGATGGAACTGGTGTCAACACATGTTGATATTATTTAGGAGAACGTGAAATTCCCCCTGGATCCAGAGTGCTCAGGACGTCTGGACAGACTTCCAGGACGGCTCAAAAACACTGATGGCCACTGTCTAGACGCTGTGTGACAGATGGGGAAACTGACCCCAGAAAGGGGGATCCCGGGGTAGGACCAGAGGCCAGGCCTGCTGGCCCCCGGCTCTGCTGAGCCCTGATTGGACTGTGCCCCAGACCCCCAGACCCCCCGGGCCAATCCAGCTCCCAGCTCCCTGTCTGCCTGTGAGGCCACCTCGGGCAGGGCTGGGGCAGCGGCCAGCCCAGCTCCCCCAGCCTGCGTCCTGCTGGGCGCCCTCGTGCAGGCTGGTGAACGGGGAGGCCTTCACGCCGCCCGCTGGGACCGTCTGGGAACCTGTGGCCCCATCTGCTGCGAGGTCATAACATCGACACTGTGGAGCCACAGCCGCCCCGGCGGGGCCTCGGGGGAGGTGCAGTCGCCAAGGCAAGACTGGAATCCCCCCGTACACGTGTTCCCGGGACCCTCTCACTCCACGTCGGCTGGCGGTCGGGGCTGCGGCCTCTCTCCGCTCAGGCCTCGGGGCCCGTGCAGGCTGGGCTGTGGCTGCGCATCCTTCCCGCCCCCAAGCCCAGCCAGGCTGTGAGCCCGACGACCCCCAGCGTGGTAGGCTCCCAGCCAACACGCCCGGAGCCAAGTCCAGGGGCAGCTGCGGCTCAGCACTGGGAGAGACCCTGAGGGTTAAAAGGAATGCCAGAACTCAGCTGGGCATCCATGCTGGCCGAGTGTGAGCTGGGAGGCTGGGCCACACTTAGACAGCCTCTCCCGTCCTCCCCCAGAGGAGGCAGAAAATACTGCAGGCCTCCTGCACGGCCGGAAGGCTGGGGCCGTGACCCTGGGACACCTCTGCTTCTGGGTCCTGGTTCTGAGCAATGCGTCCAAGGTCAATAATCAAAGTCATAACGGGCCGCCGCCATGGCGAGCCCGTCACAGAGCAATTTCAAGGCAAAGAAGTGGCCCAGCCAAGCGTCCCGCGTACGGTGCTGGAGCGGGCGACGCAGCATTCCAACCTCAGGCCGTGTTTCAAGGAGCAAGAAAACCATCCCAACAATGTCCAAGTACACAAACCGTGTACAGTCTGTGGGATGATCTTGCTTCTGTTTTAGCATTTACAGGCAGAGATAAGGGACAGAAGGCGGAAGGAAACACTCTGTTCACCTCGGGCTTTCTCTCTGGTGGAACTGGAGGAGTTTTCGTTAACTTGTTCTTGTCTTACGGAAGTTCCCAGTATTTACAGTGAAACACTGATGCCCATCAACTCTTCAGCCAGACTCTGGCTGACGAGAAAGGGCAGTCTCAGCGAGGTCAAGGGGGCACCCAAAGGGGTCACGCCAGGATGAGCCCCGCACCCAGGCCCCGCACAGCAGCTGGAAGCAGGGGCAACGCAGCGGCTGCCACAAAACCGCTGAGCCAGGGGCGGGGGCGCAGCGGAGAGAGCAGCCTGCGGCCTTCCCGCGCCCTGCTTCTGCCCCCGAGCACCCCGCAGCCTCCACTTGTGCCTGTCGTGCAGGGCCGGGCTTCACCCTGCAGTCTGGCCTCCGCTTCTCCTGGCCCGCGCCCTGGCCCAGCCCAGCTCCCAGGCCCCAGAGGCCAAGGTGCAGCCGGACAGCCAGGAGCCAGGCCTGGGGAGGCAGCCAGGCGGGGTGGGTGTGGGGAGGCAGCTGGAGCTCATCGTCCCAGCCCAAGTCCCCAGCGCCTCCCTGGAGTGGCCCTCGGCTGGAGAGGCGGCCTTCCCACCTGCTCCTCTCCCACATGAATCCCGGAACCACACACAGGCTGAGCCACGCCAGCTGCCCCCCGCCCCACATCACAAGTCAGAACCCCTACTCCTAACTGGGGGGCACTGCACAGACCACCCCACCTCGGGGGGGCCGAGAGGGCCGGAGCTGCCCTGAGGGCAGGCCAGCGGCCACAGTGCCTGGGCGGAGCTGTGCTGTGCTCTCTAGATGCACACCCTCTCTGGTCCCAGCAGGCAGCGCTGCACCAACGAGGCAGGAAGCGAGCGAGACAGAGACAGCCCCGCTTCCTGCCCCAGCGCGGCCCCGAGAGCGCAGGCAGAGCAGAGCCGCCTTTATCTGCCTCCTCCTGGCAGCCTCCTTGCTGACGTCAGCGAGACACTGTTTACTTGCTAACAGGACCCAGACTGCGTGACCTCCCGCCCCTCTGCAGGCCAGGATCTGGAACCTTCCTCAGCGCCTCCCCAGATGAGCACGAGGAGAGTAAAAGCGAGGGTGCCCTCAAATCTGGCTGTCTGTCCATCCCGCCCCCCTTACAGCCTTGTCTGTGTTATTGACACATAGTCACGAGGCTTTTTATGTCCCGTTAGCTGGGGGGCCCTGGGCAGTCCGTCCGACTTCTCTGAGCTCAGGCTGGGGAAGCACCTGTCCCAGCAGTAACAGCTCCTACATCAGGAGCTGCTGGAAGACCCCGTTCAACGCACGTGGCCGCGACCAGGTGACTGCACGCCTGCTAACAGGGCAGCCTCGGAGCAGCGTGGCCCCCACGGGGCTCCTGCCCTGCGGATGTGTCATCACGCCTGGACACGCTCTGGGTTGTCACGTCTGGGGTGCTCCTGGTGTCTGGGGGCTGCAGGCCAGGCCTGCTGCTCCACACACCGCTAAGCCCCCCGCCCCGAATATCTGCTCCACAACATCGTGGACCACTCAGGGCTCAGAAGCCCTGATAGAACCTTCCACGCTGCCGGGAGGATGAAGCCGGAGCCGTGCGAGCTCTTGGCCAACAGCGGCTGACGTTACTTTGACCGCCTGCTCCTCACCTCGGCCCCAAGAAGTCAGAGTGGAAATCGTGACACTTATTTTCCAAAAAGGAAACCGAAGCCCAGGAGTAGGACTGGCTGACCAGAGCTGGACCCGGGACCTGGCCCAGGGTCTCGGAGGACGGCGAGTCCGCTGGAGCCGCCCACAGTCTCAGAAGTTTCCGGCCCCGGGACCCGACTTTCTGGGCTGGGAGAAGGGCAAGGGTGCTGCCCAGGGGCCTGGCAGGGCACCCCGAGCCGTCCCTGCCCCTCCCACAGTGCCACAGTGCTAGGGGAGGGGGGACAGTCCAGGAAGACCTGGACACGCTCAGGACACACAGGCCTCGGGAGCAGCAGAAATGACCACTGTCCCCAGCCCCGAGCCCTGCAAGGAGCGCAGGAAATGCGCTGACCCAGGAGGGTGTGCCCCACGCCCGAGGAGTGGGCATCGCGGGCAGCCGCACATACAGCAAGGCCAAGGCAGAAGCTTGGGGCCGGCCCCGGCCTGTGCCAGGCACCGACTTGGACCCTGCTCCTCCTCTGAGGCATGGCCGTCTGGACCCCCACTTTACTGCAGGGAAGCCAGGCCCAGGAGCTCCAGAACCCCCAAGGGCACAAGACTCCCACTCCCAGGGGGAGTTCCAGGAGCACGGTGCGGCTGCCCCCACCCCCAGCCTGGGGCCCGTGGGCCGCTGCTACCTACCAGGTGCCCGGCGGCTCTCACCAGCTTGTGGGTGGAGAAGGGGAAGGCGTCATCGCTCAGGTCGGCCTCCAGCACCTCCTGGAGAATGGCCCGGCTACGAGCAAGGACAAGGCTGGTCGGTCAGTAAGTCAACAAACACCTGCCAAGCCCTCCTGGGTGCGCACCCTGGGCTGGGAGGGCTCTGAGGGCACCACGGTGGGCAGGCTGAGGCCCTGTCCTCACGGGGCAGACCGAGAACAAACGTGCTCTTAATCAGACACACCAAGATGGAGACGTGCAAAAATCCAGGCATATGAGAAAGGCCCCTTCAGGACTTCCCTGGCCTTCCAGCGGCTGAGACTGTACTTCTGCTGCAGAGGGCGTGGGTCTGATCCCCAGTGGGGGAGCTAAGATCTCAAATACCAGGCACCATGGCCAAAAAAATTTATCAAGTTAAAAAAAAAGGAGGGACCTTCATCAGAAACAGTGGCAGAAACAGCCAAGCCCTGGCTCCCCTTTCTCAGATGGGTAACCCAGGCCTGGGGCAGCTGTCCAACCAGGTAACACCCCACCTGCCAAAGCCCCCCAAGGGCAGGGGACCCTCTCCTCGACCCTCTGCCCGGCTGTGCCCAGAAGAGTCTGACCCTCACGCTTGATAGTCCGCCTGAGACCTTCTGGTGTCCGTGGAAACCCTCCCTTCCGGGGTGCCTGGCTTCTCGCCTCCCTGCCGGCCGGCCTCAGCTCACTCTTGCACCATGCACATTTCAGCGTCCTGGCCCCTGTCGACTCTTCTGTCATCCTTCAGGTCTTGGCTCATCTGTCACCTCCTACAAGAAGCCCTCCCAGATTCCCTGAGTCTGGGTCAAGTCCCCCCTCAATGCCCCCAGCCTGAGCCCGTGGCCCTGATACATCTCCAGCCACGGCAACTCTCATGGTTGCAAACCTGCCCCACTGAACCGGGAGCTCCGTGCCGACAGGGCCCCCTCTGCAGACGTGCCTGGCACAGAGAGGGCACTTGGTAAATGGGACTGATTGAAGGTGTGCTGGCTTTGCACCTCTGGGCCAGCTCCCCATCAGCAGGAAACAGCCCCCACCCACCCCCATTTGTGCCTCGCAGGGTCCCAGCCAGTGCCCAGAAACACTCCCGACCCTGAGGATCCCTGCCCCCCATGGTGCCGGCAGCTGCCCGCCCACGCCGGCCCGAGGTGCCCAGCCCACTGCAGTGTGTCAGGATCCTTATGTAACACCCTGGCACCTACGCGTGCTTGCCCCTGGAGAATGCACACCCGGTCCTCAAGAAGCCTGTCTACACTGCAGCCCTGGGCGGCGGGGTCTGCCCCACGAGAAAGGCGGGAGGAGCTGGAGCTGGGGCTCAGCAGGGCCGGGCGTCCCCAGTCGGGCACCAACCTGGGCACGCAGGTCTGCAGGGCACGGGCCAGGGTGTGGGAGGCTGTCCGTCCCGCAGTGGGCAGCAGGTGGCGCCAGAGGGCATCGGCTCTGGGCGGAGACCAGGTTCAGATTCACTGGCCGCCCCCAACTTGGTGTCGGGCCCCCTCGCTGCCCCGTGAGGGCAGTGAGGCAGGCACCAGCCAGGGCCCCGAGCCAGGCACCTGGGCACTAACCACGCAACAACGACCACTGCCCCCCAGGCTGTCTCCACCAGCCACGAGGGGGTCTCCTGAGCTTCGGTTAATTAAAACAAAGTTCTGTCTTGCCGGCTACCTTTCAAGGCCTCGCTGGCCAAATATGGCTTAGAGGCTACTGTTCTAGGCCATCAATTCTGAACTGTCTCCCGAAAGTTCCACTGGTTGGCAGGTCATCCAGCGTTTCCCCTGGTCCAGGTGCCTCGAAACGCTGACACAGAACAGCTCAGAAAGCTCAGCCCTTATCAGTGGCGCTGGTGACATTATTATTCACACCAGAAACTTCAGGTTATTTTTGAAGGAGCGAGGACAGTTTGGAGGAGAAAGTTAAGAAATCGCCAGGAGGGGAGCTCGTCTTCCTGCCCTAGCAACCGTCACTCGCCGCCCTCCTGAAGCAGCTTATAATGAGGCTGGGAGAGCTGGCCTGTCCCCGCAGGCCGTGCCTTGATCAGTCTGTCTGGCACCCCCTCCCTCCCCTGCCCACTCACCCCCCACCACACCAGAAATAACCCAGTCCCTCCCCAAGGTCGCCATGGCAATGAAGCTTCCGAGGACCGCCTAGCGCTCAGGAGTCCAGGACCACCCCCCATTCCCATTCAGCCCACAGATGCAGACGTCAGCTCACCCGGGGGAGAAATGCAGACCCTCGCCTGCAGAACAGGGTGCCTCCCCGAGCCGGGCCAGGGCACGCGCGGTCCACGCATCTTTCTGCAGAATCCCAGCATCCTGGTTCTCCTGCTGCGGCTGGCAAGCTCGGCCTCCCTCCACACACCCCATTCCTGTCCTCCCCTCCTGTCTCAGCACCCCCCCACCCAGCCACCCCTGAGATGACCCTTGTCAAGTCCGCAGGAACCACCAGGCCTCCAAACCCACCCGTCAATGCGCGGTCTTTGTCCTAATTGGCCCGCTGAGCACCGGGACACAGGTCGTCACTCCCTCCTTGGAGGCCCTCCTTCCCCTGGCCCTTGAGGCGCCTGCCCACCTCTCACACTCTGGCCCAGCATCAGAGACCCCGTTAAAGCCCACGTGCAACCACTCCCCTCCTCCGCTCAGCCCCTCTCCTGGAGGAGCAGCCTCTCCCCTGCGAGCTCTGGCCTCTGCAGCCCTCTGAGCGTGTCCTCTCCCACCACAGGGCCTTTGCACCTGCCGCTCCCTCTGCCTGAAACACTGTCCCTTCAGAGAGCACCCAAGGCTTGCGTCCCCATTTCTTCCAGTGTCTCCTCCAAGGTCCCCTTAACAGATACTGGCTTTCACGAGCAGCCCGAGTCCAGCATTTGATGGATAAGGTACACGACCAACGCTGGCTCCGCGAGCACGTACTGCCTGCCTGTCTGCCGTGTGCCTCTGGGCAAGGTGGGGCACACACAGCGCCAGCTGCAGCTCTGCCCGGGAGGGGAGGCCCACCCGCCCAGGACCCCGCCCGGGAGCTGCTGGCTTGGCTGGCTCCAAGGCACCGGGGAAAACTAACTCTGAGGGCAGTGACCGGGGTCCCAGTGTGACCCCAGGCTGACAGGGATGCCAGGGGACACAGCCGTGCGTC
>SJYB01006380.1:44841-62169 GCA_006408585.1 Antidorcas marsupialis
CTCACCGGAGCTGGGCCCTGGGCACTGAACCATCCCGGCCGTTCCCAGCCGTGCCGCTCCTGGAACACGCAGCCTCGTGCGAGGAGCTCCTGGTGGTGGGGACAGTGAGCAGACTCAGGCCAGGAAGATCCCCTGGGAGGGCATGGCAACCCACTCCAGGATTCTTGCCTGGAGAATCCCATGGACAGAGGAGCCTGGCGGGCTACAATCCACGGGGTTGCAAAGAGTCGGACACAATTGAGCGACTAACACTTTAACTCACTTTTACTTTTGCGAGGCTGGAGGGAGGGGGTCGGGGAGTTATTGCTTAACGGGGACAAGGTTTCCTCTTGCGGTGACGAGAACATTCTGGAACTAGCTGGAGGTGATGGTCGCACAGCAGCGTGGAGGCCCTGAAGCCCCCTGAACTGAGCACTTTAGGTTCAAATGGAAAGTTGTATGTTACACACACTTTGCCACAATAAAAAAAACTACAGCAGACGCAATCAGTTATTACAGTGGCAGATCTCTTTGAAATAAATGCGGTTGAGGGGGAAGAAAAGAATCTCCACTCTTGGGTTTGGAAGGTCCTAAGGCCGGGGCACAGCCATGTCTGGAGCCCAGGAGGGGTGGGCCTCGGAAGCTGAGTCCGCCAGGACTTACAAGTGCCAACCAGGACCAACGGGCACCCCAGGCCCAGACGGCCTGTGTCTCCCCCCTCCCTGTGGGCCACCAGCCTCAAGGGGGAGGACGCACGCAGCCACATGCCAGCTGGTGACACCAAGATATGTCTCCCTGGGCGTCCGAGGGGCTGGGAACCAAGGATACCAGAATGGGGGCACCTCCGCCCGAGACAAATCGCCTCCCCAACAACACACACGTCAGCCGTCAGCGGCGGGGAGGCGCCACGAGGGGGCTGCTGAGGAGGAAGCGGAGGCCTACGTGAGTGCAGATGCCTCCCCGGGGGCACAGCTGTGTGCCCACCAAGTCCCCTCCGGGCACAACTGTACACACCTGGGCAACTTGTCTGCGCCCAGCTCCTTCCACCCCGGCTCATGGAGCAGCCCTGTATCCTTGGGAAGCAGCTGAGCTATGCAGACAGTGCGGGTGATGAAAGCCCGGGGTCAGGCGGGGGGAACCTGAACCCACGGGGGTCCCAAGACTCCGCCTGGGCCCTCCAGGCCAGGCCGGAGAGCGGGACAGCTGACTCTGTCCTGGTGGGGGAGCGGGGAGCGTGGTGGACGCCAGCTGCCTCCGGGGTCCAGGGACTAGTCTCAGAGGAAGGAGGCCCTGTCTTCTGTAAACGTGACCTGCTCGCTGAGCCTGCTGCCTGCCTCCCGCTCCACCCTGCTTCCCTGAGCATCTACCCAGAGTCAGGCTCTGTACCCGGAGACAGGCCCAGGCCCCGCTGGCTGGGGCCTCACAGAGAGGTGGGCAAAGCATGCAGCCCCAGACGAGGGTAAGGAAGCGGGGATGGAGATGGAATGGGAGTGATATGAACAGGGGGACAGAGCCTGGGTTGCTGGGGACCTGGCAGAGTGCCGAGGGGCAGGTCCCAGGAAAGGGTACCTGACAATGGGTTTCATCATATAAGTAGAAGTTTGTTAGGAGGAACGAGGGCCCAAGCAGGCCGCTGCCTGGCTCGGCCTCCTGACCTGTGACCGCACACATCTGCCCCCTGCGGGTCCCCTGCCTGCTGTGCTGCTCCAAGCGCATTTTACCTGCAAATGCTGGGAGTGAACCAGCCACCTCGTCACCTCACGTGCCCTGCATCCGGGGGCCGTGTGCACGCTGTCACCCCACACCCGGGACTCCCTGAGAGAGCAGGCGCCGTGGGGCTGGGGTACCTCATGCAGGGGGCCTGTCCGCATGTTGCGTCCGGCCAGCGGCTCATCGTGGGGAAAGACAATGGAGTAGTTCTTGGCATAGGCCTCGTGGCTGCGCTCCTGGATCCAGCGGCTGTGGTCCGTGAGCGAGCGGTGGAAGCGCCTGCAGTGGACGCAGAGGGGCGCGTCACCGCCCGGGGGACCCTTGTCCTCCCCCAGAGTCCTCCCCCGAGGGCCCTCAGGCACCCACAAGCCTTGGGGAGCTCAGCCTCCTTGCCTGCAGCCCCCATAGCCGTCAGGCACAGGGACCGTGGGCTCAGGGCCTCAGGCTGGGGTCGTGCTGGGGGTGAGCTGCTCCCCTTGTCCTACCGGGGAGCCGCCCAGAAGCCCGGACCTTCTGGTGGAGGCTAACATTGGGGTCTTCAGAGTCTGGGGTCAACAGGTGTGACAGAGTGCCCCTTTCTCCACGGGGCCCCCTCGGCAGAAACAAGAGTGAAGATGAGACCCCCCAAGAGGCGCGGAGGCTTCTCTGGGGACCCTGCCCCCGGGGACACTGTGATCAGGACCCCGCAGGCTTGTCCCTGGCTGCTGGGGGACAACAGCTGCAGCCACGTCACCCCCAGGCGTATCCAGCTCCACCTGTGGGCCCTCCGCCACTTCCCACCAAGCTCAGCGGCGCTGCCAGGGCTCAGGCGCCTCCCCAGCCTGTTCACGGGCGCGATGGCCGAGCCACCCGACGGGCCCTTCTGCCTGGCCTCCTCGGGCCGCAGGGCCNAGTGACAAATGGACAGCGTATTTGAAATTTGAATGTAAGCTCAAGTCTCTTAGGTCCATCTGCTCTACAACAAAATCTATATTAAACAATGGAAGACTACTAATTGTGACATAAATCTGAACAGTAATTTACTACAATTTTAAAAGAGCTGAGAGCCAAGATTCATGCATTTCTAAGTATAGAACAAGTCTTACAGACCAGCTTTATCTGCCCACTTATCTTGGCTCCTATCTGAGATACATCATTATATTAAAGTTTCCTTACTTTCCCATTAAATAAAACCATAGATATAAACATGTAATTTATAGCAGCAGAATAGTGGGTAGGAAGTGAAGTTCAGGAGTCAGCCTGCCCAGGTTCAAAATTCAACTTAATCACTGCAGAGTGGCCTGGAGGGTTATTTAACTTCTCAACTTTATCTTTGCCTCTGTAAAATGGAGATAATGATAGTGTTTCCTTCATAATATTTATGAGTAGATAAAATGTTTTAGTCCATGTAAAGTACTTAGAATGGTGTCAGGCTTCAATAAATGTTCGCTATTTTTAACAAGAATATTCACATGTTCCTTGGGAATAGTCTTCTTCCTCAAGTGCCAGACTTTTAAAACTGTTTTCAGTCTAGAACCTAGGATTTCAGAATAAATCCACAAGCACTTATAACCAAAACTGCCCTCTGTATTTTCTGCTCCTCACCACTAAATGACTTAAGTATAGTTCTGAAACTGTTTACCTCAGATTGGGACTTGAACCTATGTGCTGGGACTCTAATCCGTCCAAAACCCACAGTCTTCCAACTGAGATCGCAAACCTGGTTTTAAGACCGAATGAAGTCCAGGTTCTTGATGTCTCACTGAAGAAAGAAGTCACTGAGAGACAAAGTCAGGCTGTCACAGAGGCTGAGTGTGGCCTCAAAATGTGGTGTGGTTAGCTCTTATGGGCTGGGTAATTTCACAGGCTAATGAGTGGGAGGGTCATTCCAACTATTTTGGAGAAGGGGTGGAGATTTCCAGAAACTGGGCCACTGCCCACTTTTTGGTCTTTGATGGTGGACCTTGAAACTATCATGGCAACAACCCTGGGTGTCATTTAGCTTGCTGATGTGTTACAATGAGCCTATACTGATGAGCCAACCATCTCATCTGCTGTTGCCCCCTTCTCCTCTTGCCCTCAGTCTTTCCCAGCATCAGGGTCTTTTCCAATGAGTCAGCTCTTCACATCACTGACTCAATGGATGTGAGTCTGAGCAAGCTCTGGGAGGTAGTGAAGGATGACTGGCATGTTGCAGTCCATGGGGTTGCAAAGAGCCGGACACGACTGGGCAACTGAAGAACAACAACAATACTGAGGATCAAGGTCTGGTTGAAGTTGACTTGTCTGCCGTCTTGGACCCATTTGATTCTAACCTGTTTATATTGTGCCCTCTGGCTGGGTCATTCTTTCAGAGGTTGTGCCCTGCCTCCTTTCTTCCTGTTTCAGTTATATGTAAATAAGAAGGAAGACAAATCCATAACAAATAAAATGTCCACCTTCCCTGAGCAGTCATTCAGTTAGTTTCGAGCTTTATTTCTATTCTAAGAAGAATGTTCTTTAATATACTTTATTCATGTACTTAAGGGAGATGAAGATAATAGCATTTATGGATTCTTATCTGGAAATAATCTGTTAGTATTATTATTTTTGTTTGTTTGTTTCTTTTAGCTATAGCCCAAACAGGCTATTTAATGACTAAATTGGTAAAGTCCAAAATAAGAATCTTTCTATTTATGTTTTCTTAGTCTTTTTAATTTTTGAATTCTCCAAAGGCAATCAGCACAAGAAATCCTGAGGCTCGAGGGAAATGTTTTCCAATCCACTAAACACATACTACCCTAGCTATAATTATCTGTACCCTCTTTCGGCTGGAGCTGAAGGGCCTTTGCAGTCATGGCTTCAAACCCTTCGCTTTGTGGACACGGAGCCCAGCCAGACAGAGCCCCATCAGGGAATGGCAAAGCTGTGAGCTGGGCTCCAGTGCTGCCTGATGTTCTGCATCACGCCTTGCCTTCTGCTCACCACTTTCTGTTCCCTGATGTTTCCTTCCTCTCAGCATCAAAGCAGGTCAACTTAGCTTGTACTGCATGAAACATGTTGAATGAGATGGACTGAAATGAAATGAAATGTGTTTCATTTTAGTTGCTGGTGCTTTGCCTGCAGTTGTGAGCAAGGTAACCAGGTTACTCTGATTTCCCAGTTGGGCTCTTTCAGCTTACTAAGACTACCGTGGTCCTCAAGGAAGTGGCACTATCTGGTTGACACTGTGATGGTGGACACATGATGTTACACACTTGTCAAAACCCAAAGAACGGACTACACAAGGAGTGAGCCCTGCTGTAAACTATAGACTGATAGTTAACAATACTCTATCAGTATTGGGTCATCCATTTCAACAAGTCTATCACGGTCAAGCAACATGCAAATACAAGGGGAAACCAGTACTACTAGGGGAACTAGAAGGACATCAAGGAACTCTGTACTTACTCCTCAATTTTTCTCTAACCCTAGAACTTCTTTAAAAAAAATAAAATCTGGGAATTCCCTGGTGGTTAAGACTCCATGCTTTCACTGCTGAGGGCACAGGTTCAGTTCCTGGTCAGGGAACTAAGATTCTACAATCCATGTAGTGTGACTGAAAATAAAATAAACCTATCATATCTATTTTTAAAAACGTACAGTAGTACATTCTTGTTATATTTGAGAAATAATGTGGTAATGGAGTTTCTTTACCAATGAAAATATCCACAAACAAACAATACCAGTAATATCTCATTTGGTTTCTGTCTTTGGTATGAAAAAGTAAATTCTAGAACTCATTAATCATATTGTTTAAATCCAATTTGAAAGGACACAATGTAAATACTGTTTCTTAATAAAATTGAAAATTTGTGTGGCACTATTCAGTGTGGTTCCTGGTGGCTCAGATGGTAAAGAATCTGCTTGCAATGCAGGAGACCAGGGTTTGGTGCCTGGGTTGGGAAGACCCTTGGAGGAGGGAATGGCTACCCATTCCAGTATTCTTTGAGGGCTTCCCAAGTGGCACAAGTGGTAAAGAACCTCCCTGCTAAAGCAGGAGACATAACGAGACATGGATTTGATCCCTGGGTCAGGAAGGTCCCCTGGAGGAAGGCATGGCAACCCATTCTAGTATTCTTGCCTGGAGAATCCCAGGGACAGAGGAGCCTGGCAGGCTACAGTCCATAAGGTTGCAAAGAGTTGGACACAACTGAAGTGACTTTGCAGACAGCACACAATGGCTTTAAGATGGGGAGGGAGGTGGGAGGGAGGGTCAGGATGGGGAACACATATACACCCATGGCTGATTCATGTGAATGTATGGCAAAAATCACCACAATACTGTAATTAGCCTCCAATTAAAATAAATAAATAAATAAAATAAAATGAACTGTTCCTTCTGAGGTCTTTCCCTACCATTGTTTTCGTACCATTCCTACAAATAGCTTGTGTTTTTGCCACTGTCTTTGAGGGTTTGTTAAAAACTGGTCTAAACACCTTAAAATTTCTTCTTCTTTGTGTACACCTCAAAAGTTTTTTAAAACTAATGCATCTTTCTCATATTTGTCTGCATGAACTTATAATACAAAGGCAAGAAAAGTTGTGTTGTCCACCAGATCCATGAAGATTTTGAAAATCTTAACCTTTGAATTAATTCACCAAGCACATTGGGTAATAATTCTTGAATTTTGCACTATACTCTTGTCAGACAATGGTAGTGGTTGAATATTTATAGTAGCCAGTTGCCTCCTTAGTAATGGAATGTTTAATGAGGTTTCCCTGATGGAACATTCCATTCTGTCTCTCAGAGCCCATCTACTTTGAGTGATGCTGCTTGTGAATTTTCATTGTCAGATTTAATTTTAGTGTGTATTCTGTTTTCTAGGAACAGTAATCTCAAGACAGCAAGATGTCAATAGCCTTCTTTTTATTCTCACTATATTCTGTTTCAAAATGCCACTGTAACTTGGCAGGCATTGTAGAACTATTGTGCAAATTTTTACTGCATGAAGTACATCCAGTAACTTTTAACACCATAAAAGGTGAACCCCAATGACAAATAATAATTACTGTTCTTCTTGTCTTTCAATGTATGAGATACTTTTCCAGACAGGGCCTTGGTTTTCTGGAAAGATGCTTTTTCTGGTCAGATTTGTCATGATTAGCTTGATCCTTTTCTTATTGTAAATATAATTATTTCATATTACTATGGGGGAGATGCTGAGGCTGAAGCTACTTTGGTCACCTGACACAAAGAACCAACTCACTGGAAAAGACCTTGATGCTGGGAAAGACAGAAGGGAGGAGGAAAAGGGGGCAACAGAGGACAAGATGGTTGGATGTCATCATTGACTCAATGGACATGAGTTTGAGCAAGTTCCGGGAGATGGTGAAAGATAGGGAAGCCTAGAGTGCTGCAGTCCATGGGGTCACAAAGAGTCAGACACGACTTAGTGACTAAACGATGACAACAATGGGGGAGATAAAAATAAACTCTCCCAGAGACATAGATACATATGTGTGTGTGTTAAGTCGTCTCAGTTGTGTCTGACTCTTTGCAACCGAATGGACTGTAGCCTACCAGCCTCCTCTGTCACTGGATTCTCAAGGCAAGAATACTGGAATGGGTAGCCATTCCCTCCTCCGAGGGCTTTTCCTGGCCCAGGGATTGAACCTTATTTCTTATGTCTCCTGCATTGGCAGATGGGTTCTTTTACCATTAGCGTCACCTGGGAAGCCCACAGATATATATGTATTATATTTGTAAATATGAAGATTGAAAAGATGAAACAATTCATTAAAACCACAATAATACGATGCTATCATAATGCAATGCGTTAAGTGTCCGCTTATTACTGTGCAACTGATTTCTACTCCTTGAGGAGAGCATGTGCTAAACACATGCACATAAGGCTTGCCCAGCGTTTAGTAAAGCATGGTCCCTCCCATGTTAGTGGAGGGGAGGCACTTGTAATAGTTCACCCCAGGAAAAATGGACAGGCCTGAATTCAGGAACAGAAAGGAGCAGAGCAACAAGCTCTGTTCAGAGGAACATCTATCCATGAGACATCCAAACATATACACACACATAGACATAAAGAGAAATGCTATTTCCAGGTCTGAATTAAACCAAGTTCACCCAGCAGTACACGGTAGTGGTGGTCCCCAATATGCTAAAATCTGGTGCATGTCAAATTAGAGCGTGTGTTTATTATCATAGTTTCTTTTTTTAAATAGTTGAAGTGTGTGTATTTTAAGAAGAAGCTAGAATTCTACATTTATGGAATCTTTGCAACCAGGCATATGTTTGCCCCATGGATAACATATGATAATACAGGAACAGAATTGACCCAAATGATCAGGAAAAGGAAGGCCCCTCCTCTCATGAGGCAAACAGGAAGCCACAACTGGTGCCAGCATGCAGAGATGTAGAGGAAGAAATGGTCTGAGAGAAGGAGAAACCTGAATAGAGCAAGATCTTCTCCACAGAACTTCTCTGGGTGAGAACCAGCCAGAGACTGGAAGAGGAGACACCCAAAGGTCTGGACAGACCGTGTCAGAGGAGGAGAAAGTTGTCTAGGAGATGTAGGATGACAATGACTAGCCATCTCTGTGGTTGTACAAGACCACATCATGGAGCTGGAATGTCTTCTGCTCCAAACGAGCCCTTGGGGTTCAAGACATCCCTTCTCTCTGCTGAACTCACCTGAAATCCCTCCATCTACACTTCTGGGTTTTTGTTTGTTTGGTTGTTTTTTGTTTTCTGCTTCATTAGGTCAAGTGTGTGCCTTTGCCAAACTAGTGTTCTGTGAATCATCAGTCCATAGGAAAAAAAATATAATTTTTCCACCTGGGATCATTATTAAGTTAAACTAAATTAAATGAGTTTCTTTACTGCAGAATATCAAGTCTTTACTTAAACTATAATGTTTCTTGGGAATTTCCAAGGGAGAATATAATATGTCATGTTTCCCACGTTCATTCAGTTGAGAAATAAATTCTTTATTGAGTGCTTGTAACTATCTCCCCAAACTCATGTTCCAGAGAACCCGGTCTGAGGAATATTGCATCTCCTGGAGGCCTCTGCTCTCAGTCACAATCACAGACTATCATTCACCATTCTGTCTACATCTCAGGAAACTGGATGTTGGAGAGCCAAACACAGAGTCAACTAAACTCCTTAAAAGGAAATTGTTTGCTGTGGTTATTTTCCAGGTGAGAAGGAATAGGACCGAGGTCAGATAAGTTTGAATTAGAGTGAAAGTGAAAGTGTTAGTTGCTCAGTTGTGTCAGACTCTTTGGGACCCCATGGACTGTAGCCTGCCAGGCTCTTCTGTCCATGGAATTCTCCAAGCAAGAATACTGGAGTGATTTGCTATTTCCTTCCCCAAGGGATCTTCCTGACCCAGGAATCAAACTTGGGTCTCCTGCATTGCAGGCGGATTCTTTACAGTCTGAGCCACAGAGTGGAAATTAATAAATCAGTGTTAGGCTCTAGGCAGACATTCAGTACAACTCCCAAAGAAATGTGTGTGTGTATGCAGGGCGCCCAGGGAATAGGGACTGAAAAGACAGTGAGAGGAAAATAAACACTGATGTCACTTACTTCCCAGTGCTGACTTGCTTGGAAGTAATTTTAAGAACTCTCCAGAACTTTATGTGTCATTGTAAAAAAAGGGTTTAAAGTTCCTTTTACCATTTTGTATCCCTTGTGATATATACCTGAGTGCCTTGCATGTGATAGACACTCAATGAAGTCTTAAATGAACTTCATGAATGAGTGAGTGCACATGATTCTAGGCCAACTAAGAAAAATAAAAAAGTAAAGTTTATTTTCAGGTGTGTTTTCTCCTGTCTTGGGTTTCAGTGTCTTTCTTCTCTTCTTTCCTTCTATTATGAAAACTTCCCACTAAGACATGCGGTGTGCTGTGGGCTGTGCTATGTCGCTTCAGTCATGTCTGACTCTTTATGACACCATGGACTGCAGCCCGCTAGGCTCCTCTGTCCATGGGATTCTCCAGGCAAGAATACTGGAGTGGGTTGCCATGCCCTCCTCCATGGGATCTTCCCAACCCAGGACTGAACCCACATCTCCTACGTCTCCAGCATCGGCAGGTGGGTTCTTTACCACTTGTGCCACCTGGGAAGTCCCAGGAAGTCAGGAAGACGTGCCTGATTCCACCTTAAAGTGCTCTTTTTTCATGGGTAGGTTGTTATCTTGATGCAAGTCAAATCTTACTTAAAAGACTCTCTGACTCTGTGGTGGGAAGGATCTCTGAGCATCAGAGTCACCCCAGATCCTTGCAATATCACCACAAAAGAGAAAACCCACTCTTAGCTGAACCCTAAGGAGCCATGAAATGAACATAATGAAATGATAACCTATCACCTTTTGGATTCTACTTTCATTCTTGAGTACCCTCCAGGTATTGTGCCAGGTGGAATGTTTTCCAGGGGACATACTTTGTGGGTAACTACTTTGTGGGTAACTCCAGCGCATGCCAGGAAAGCATGCCTATATCCAACTGAAACCACAAGGGGGAATTCTAGTGGTCAGGACGAAATTAGCCAGCAATCTGAGCATTCATCTTCCCGGTCCCATCTCTCCAACCGATCCATAATCAAAGCAGAGCGTTATGGCTCTGCCAAGACAGATTTCAGACTAAATACTTTAATTTAAAAAGAAGATATTGTTGGCCAGACCTCCAAGTGATGTAGATGAGAGAGGTATCTGATGAAGCAAAAAGGTTGCAGGGAAATGGTAAGAGATTTGGGCTTGTTGCTTGATTTTAAGTAAACAGAAGAGGAATACTTCAGGCATTAGGTCAAGAATTAAAAAGAAAAGGACATCTAGAAGAGTCTTGTTTCAAGCCTCCCTTGGGGCTTCCTTTTCTCCTTTTTCCCCTCCTTCCTGTCTGCCCCACTCCCGCTCCTTTCCTTTTGCTACCTTCCTCTTTCTCTCCCTCCTTCCATCCCTTCTTCTCCTTTCTTTCGTTGGTACTTAAACACCGGGAACTGTGTTAAGCTACAGAGACAAACATGGCATGGCTTCTGCTCTGAATATACCCAGTACCCCCAACTGCCCGCTTTCCTCTTCCACTGACTTTATCTGAACATTCGTGTCCATTTACCTTTCTCTATTTTTCCTACATTTTAGATGACAGCCTGTATCAGTTATCGCTCTCCAGAGAAAAAATCAATAGGAGATACACACACACACACGCGCACACACACACACACACACACACACACACACATATGCCTTGAATAAAGGCAGGGGTTAGGGGCACCAAGCCTCTGCACAGTCAAATATCCATGGATAATTTACACTCAGCCCTCCATACATGAATTTCCTTTGTATCCATGGTTCTGCATCTACAAATTCAACTAACCTCAGTCTTGTAGTGTTTACTATTGAAGAAATATCTGCATATAAGTAGACCCACACAGTTTAAACCTGAGATGTTCTCTTTGAGGGAGAGATTTTTAGGAATTGGCTCACATGATTATGGGGGCTGGTAAGTCCAAAATCTAAAGAGCAGGCTGGCAGCCTGGAGATGCTGAGAAGAGCTGATTTTACAATTCAAGTCCAAAAGCAGTCTGGAGGTATTATAGAAATCCTTCTTCCTGGGGAGAGGTCAGTCTTCTCTTAACGTAAGCCTTCAGTTGATTGGATGAAGCCCATCCACACTATAGAGAGTAAACAGTTTTCCTTTACTCAAAGTCTACTGATTTAAATGTGGATCACATCTTTGAAAAAAAAAAAAAGTCTTCACAGTGACATTTAGGCTGGTGTTTGACCAAATATCTGGGTACTACAACCCGAACTACTTGACATATAAAATTAACCATCACACAGCCCCTCCCCCACCCTTTCCAGGATCCTTCCTAGGTTCTTTCTTCTTGTGAGTCATCTCTGTGCCTTGTCCCATCTTGTTTTTCTGTCAAATATCCCCAATCTTTACCGAGGAACACTGAGGTGACAATGAGAGTGGCTAATGTCTATTCAGCTCTTACTATTTGCCAGATACTGTGCTAAACTCTGCCTGAGTTTCTTATTTCATTCTCACAACTCTATAAAGCAGGCATTATGATTATTATCTTCTCTCACCCAGAGAGGTGAGGCACTTTACTGAAGGTCCTACAGCTGGTGCAGAGTGGGATAGGGAGTCAAGGCCAGTCAGTCTGGCACCAGAGCATGTGGTAGCCAGGCTGCCTCCCTCAATATACAGGATCAGTCAGTTCAGTCGCTAAGTCGTGTCCGACTCTTTGCGACCCCAGGGACTGCAGCATGCCAGTCCTGTCCATCAACTCCTGGAATTTGCTCACACTTATGTCCATCAAGTTGGTGATGCCATCCAACTGTCTCATCTGTCATCCCCTTTTCCTCCTGCCTTCAATCTTTCCCAGCATCAGGGTCTTTTCCAGTGAGTCAGTTCTTCCCATCAGGTGGTCAAAGTATTAGAGATTCAGCTTCAGCATAAGTCCTTCCAGTGAATATTCAGGACTGATTTCCTTTAGGATGGACTGGTTGGATCTCCTTGCAGTCCAAGGGACTCTCAAGAGTCTTCTCCAACACCACAGTTCAAAAGCATCAATTCTTTGATGCTCAGCTTTCTTTATAGTCCCACTCAATATGCAAGATGGCCACGACAGAAGACATCCTTGCCTCCTCCCACCCTCCAAGGGGCGTTCTAGGTTGCTGAAGTCCTCAGTGATGAGAGGCTGCTGCTGCGGATTGCATTGAGCCCCAGGGGATAGCACACAAAGTGTGACAGTGGACCCAGAGGATGCCAGCAGCAGCCCTCCATGGGATGTCCTCACCAGAACACACGCTCCTCTGGAGCACAGAAGGGCAGGGGAGTGCTAACCAACCTGGCTCAGCAGGGCTTCCTGAACCCGGTGGCCAGACCATACCAAAACCCATGGCGGAGGGCTATTCTACAGCCACCTCCAGTCATTCAATAGGAGAAGGTTTAATGACATGGGCAAATGTTCATGAGGCACTAAACTGAAAAACAAAAACAAAAACAAAAAACCAGTTCCTAGCAGTTTGTAAATATGAACTCATTAAAAGTGTGTATTCCATATATTATATATATCTAACATATAAGTGTGCTGTGCTAAGTCACTTCAGTCGTGTCTGACTCATGACCCCACGGACCATAGAACGCCAGGCTCCTCTGTCCACGGTATTATCCAGGCAAGAATACTGGAGTGGGTTGCCATGCTCTCCTCAGGGGATTAAGCCTGTATATTTTACATCTCCTGCATTGGCAGATGGGTTCTTTTACCACTAGTGCCACCTGGGTAGCCCCCTGTAAGCATATATGTGTGTATATGTATGTATGTATGTGTGTGTGTGTGTGTATATACACACACATAGAATGAAGATAGGCTTAAAAATGAAATATAATTATGAGTGAGTGTGATTTTTATGTTTTTCTGCATTTTCCAAATTTTTCACAAAAAATATATTTTGTATGAATGTACAAAATAGGCTTTTATGATAAAACATACACACATTTTGTAACTAAACATTTAAATATATTTTGTAGAAGTGTACAAAATATATACTTTTGTGATTAAAAAATGACCAACATAGAGAAATTTAAATATTTACCTCTTTCTTGGCAATTTAATGCTACACCAATCCATTTTAACAAATTAAGTCCTACAACTACTAGGCTCATTTAGATCCATGCTGAGATTATTGGTTACAGATGAGATGTCATCCCTTAAAGAGATAAGGTACCTTGCCCAGGAGGGAGCTTCAGCTCTCCCAAGAGGAACCTAATCCAAGGTGTTTGGCTTAATGACAAGAATTTTCATTGCAAAAATATTTTCCATTCTTTAATCAGAGCCTAATCCAAAGGAAACTTCGGATGCCCCGTCATGGTACTTTCCATTTTAAATCTCTGCCTCCCTCTCATTTTGGTCTCAACAGCATTCCTTTGCTTTGCAAATGGTAACGAAAAAGCTGGGAATTGTAAAAGTCTTTGTCAAATTGTCACTAATTTTATTAATCCCTCAAATTGTAATAGAGTGACTGAATTTTTAATCAACATTCCAGAACTAATGCAATGAATGAGAAATGTCTGCCTTGTGAAGACAAAAACTCATTCCAATTAACTGTCATGAATCCAAACATTTGGGGGAAATCTTTGTGTGAAATTCCTTCACAACCTGTAGAAAGCCTTGTAAATGACAATAACAAATAACCCACCATATTTTTATACATCATCCCAATTATCCTCAAAACAGCCCCCAAACTTTATATTACTTCCACAGCATGAAAGAGGCCCTGAGTTGTAAAGTGATTTGCCAAGAACACGGAGCTGGCGAATAAACCAGACTTCTGGCTCCAAGCGAAGTGTTCCTTCCACCTCACATCTACTTCATGCCTCTGAAAGTGGCTTGCGCTTAGGGAAACAGGCAGCTATAAGTTATTCAGAACAAAGTCCTGTAACTCAAGAGGATCTTCGATCAATGGCTAAGTCAATGAAGAAATATTGATTGGGCACTGTTTGTGGAATGATGTACTATCTGTGGAGACTATTAGATGAATAACTAGTGGTCCCAGCTGCCATCAAACTAAGTAAAAGTAGATTTTGGTCAAAAAAAGGAGGTATCACTTTAATGTAACAAGACCAATGTTGTGTGTGTGTGTGTGTGTGTGTGTGGTGTGTTAGATCTGCTCTGAAAGTCTCCATTAGCATCCATTTCCCTGAAGGTACCAAGGACTTTTGAGATGTTAGATGAGATGTTAGACTTTTGAGATGCTAGAACATGGGTGTGCAAATACCTCTTCAACAATAGTTTGCTTTCATGCAAACTAGTATGTATAGCATGGGTAAACAACAAGGTCCTAATGTGTAACCCAGAAAACTATATCTGATATCCTGTGATAAGTCATATCCATATACTGTAATAAATCATAGCTGAAAAGAATATGGAAAAAAATATATAAAGAATATATATAATTGAGTCATTTTGCTGTAAGTATATATAAACATATAACATATAACTGAGTCACTTCGGTGCACAGCAGAAACTAACACAACATTATGAGTCAATTATATTTCAATAAAATTTTTAAAAAGACCCTGCTTTGAATGATTTTGGTTTTATACCCAGAAGTGGAACTGCTGGATCATATGGTAGTTCTATATTCAATTTTTTGAAAACCACCATACTATTTTCCATAGCTGCTGTACCATTTTACATTCCCAACAGAGCATAGTAGTTCCAGCTTCTCCACATCCATGCTAATANTATAGCATGGGTAAACAACAAGGTCCAAATGGGTAACCCAGGAAACTATATCTGATATCCTGTGATAAGTCATATCCATATACTGTAATAAATCATAGCTGAAAAGAATATGGAAAAAATATATAAAGAATATATATAATTGAGTCATTTTGCTGTAAGTATATATAAACATATAACATATAACTGAGTCACTTTGGTGCACAGCAGAAACTAACACAACATTATGAGTCAATTATATTTCAATAAAATTTTTAAAAAGACCCTGCTTTGAATGATTTTGGTTTTATACCCAGAAATGGAACTGCTGGATCATATGGTAGTTCTATATTCAATTTTTTGAAAACCACCATACTATTTTCCATAGCTGCTGTACCATTTTACATTCCCAACAGAGCATAGTAGTTCCAGCTTCTCCACATCCATGCTAATACTTGCTATTTTTCATTACGTTATGTTTTTTCCTATAGTAGCCATCCTAAGGGGCGTGAGGTAGTATATCTTTGTAGTTTTGATTTGTGTTTACCTGATAATTAGCAATGTTGAGCATCTCTCACGTGCTTATTGGCCATTTGTATATCTTCTTTGGAGAGATGCCTATTCAAATCCTTTGTCCATTTCTGAATCAAATCATTTTTTCAGTGTTAAGTTTTATGAGTTCTCCATATAGCCTGGATATGAATCCCTTGTCAGATATATGATTTGCACATATTTTCCTCCATCCTGTGGGTTCTTTCTACTCTGTTGATTTTGTCTTTTGGGGCACATATTTTAAAATTTTCATAAAGCCCAGTCTATTTTTTCTTTTCTTGACTGTGTCTTTGGTATCATATCCAAGATCTCATTGCCAAATCCAATGTCTTAAAGCTTTTGCCTTGTGTTTTTTTTTTTTAAGTTTTATAGTTTTAGGTTTTACATGTATGTTTTTAATCCTTTGGGGGTTAATTTTTATCTATTTTATTAGGTATAGGTTGGCCACAGGTACTTTTTGAAATTGCAGACATTTTTCTGATATTTCTTTCTACAAACTTCAACAGCTACATAAATACAAGAGAACACCTACCCCTTAAAAATGCTCATTATTTTCATATTTTGATTGATAGGAATAGCCGTATCTTTCTCACATTCTTTATTCAAAACGTCACGTCACAATTTCAATAAAACTGTATTTACAAAAGCTTTCCTAATAAATACAACTGCTTTGGAAGAAACACTGGCAGCAGAAGCAGCGGTTACTGCTACCAACTTCTGAGCTATATTCCTACCGTCTGCTACACTGGTTCCTCCAGGATGGTCTCCCCAACCATTATAGAAACGGGCTGTGATTTGTCTGTGCTCTTGGAGGCTCCAGTCAGTCTCTAGCACCAGAAATGCCCTCCTGAGAGGAGCACAGATCAAGGCTGCACACTTCTCACCATGCAGTAAGTTCTCATTTCTTGCAGAACGAAGAATGGATATTTTATCTTTCTTGTCTTGGCAGGTTGGCTCTTATGTCCTTTTCGGCTGCCCTGTTATTGTTGGCAGGTTGGCTATTATGTCCTTTTTTGCTCCCCTGGTGGCTCAGCTGGTAAAGAATCCACCTGCAATGCAGGAGACCTCTGTTCAATCCTTGGGTTGGGAAGATCCCCTGGAAAAGGGAACAGCTACCCTCACCAGTATTCTGGCCTGGAGAATTCCTTGGACTATCCATGGGGTCACAAAGAGTTAGACATGACTGAATGACTTTCACTATCTTTATTGTTTGTATTTGCAATTCTGAATTGTTTTACAATTCAAAACAGTCTTGAGTTCATCCCTATCGAAGTTCTTACAATTATCCCTAATTTCTTTTTTTCTTTGTTGGTTGACTAGTTTAAAGCCTTGTCAAGTTCAAATTAGATAGGGAGACAATTGTAACACGTGTCAGTTCAGTTTAGTCGCTTAGTCGTGTCTGACTCTTTGTGACCCCATAAATCACAGCACACCAGGCCTCCCTGTCCATCACCATCTCCTAGAGTTCACTCAAACTCAAGTCCATCAAGTTGGTGATGCCATCCAGTCATCTCATCCTCTGTCGTCCTGCTCCCAATCCCTCCCAGCATCAGGGTCTTTTCCAGTGAGTCAATTCTTTGCATGAGGTGGCCAAAGTATTGGAGTTTCAGCTTTAGCATCAGTCCTTCCAAAGAACACCCAGGACTGATCTCCATTAGGATGAACAGGTTGGATCTCCTTGCAGTCCAACGGACTCGCAAGAGTCTTCTCCAATACCACAGTTCAAATGCATCAATTCTTTGGCACTCAGCTTTCTTCACAGTCCAACTCTTACATCCATACATGACCACTGGAAAAACCATAGCCTTGACTAGATGGACATTTGTTGGTAAAGTAATGTCTCTGCTTTTGAATATACTATTTAGGTTGGTCATAACTTTTCTTCCAAGGAGTGTC
>SJYB01006381.1:0-11460 GCA_006408585.1 Antidorcas marsupialis
GCTGAAACTCCAGTACTTTGGCCACCTCATGTGAAGAGTTGACTCGTTGGAAAAGACTCTGATGCTGGGAGGGATTGGAGGCAGGAGGAGAAGGGGACGACAGAGGATGAGATGGCCGGATAGCATCACGGACTCGATGGACGTGAGTCTGAGTGAACTCCGGGTGATGGTGATGAACAAGGAGGCCTGGCGTGCTGTGATTCATGGGGTCGTAAAGAATCAGACACGACTGAGAGACTGAATTGAACTGATAATAAAAATGTTTTAGAAGCATAGCTGGAAAACATATATTCGAAAAATGATCCTGCACATTCCAGGGCTACTGGAATTGTGATTACAAAATGAGATTTATGTAGTTAAATTTATTAAAATAGGATTGCAATTATTTCTAAGTGATTCTTGCCATTTGGGCCCAAACAGAAGTTTCAAATTTCTTTGAAAAGTGAAGCACAATGTCATGATTTGCTTATTGTTTTCTTCATGTATGAGAAATCTTAGAGGACTGACTAGTTCTTAGAAACAGGGACACTATGAATTGTCTAAGATTATTACACATGCCAGGATACTGCCCAAAGTAGGTACCTTATATAATCAAAGCAGACTTGGACAGTATACAATAAACTGAACTATGGTAGAAGAGAAGAGGNGCACAATGTCATGATTTGCTTATTGTTTTCTTCATGTATGAGAAATCTTAGAGGACTGACTAGTTCTTAGAAACAGGGACACTATGAATTGTCTAAGATTATTACACATGTCAGGATACTGCCCAGAGTAGGTACCTTATATAATCAAAGCAGACTTGGACAGTATACAATAAACTGAACTATGGTAGAAGGGAAGAGGTGAGTTAATAAATTAATATAAGAAAAAAATAATAATAAGGAGTTCAGAACCAACCGACCACACAGTGCATGGCATGGCAAATGGTCATGAAGTAGTTATAGGCCATCACAATCAAGAAAAAGTCATCTAATCCTGCAAGTTCAGTTCAGTTCAGTCGCTCAATCATGTCCGACTCTTTGTGACCCCATGAACCGCAGCATGCCAAGCCTCCCCGTCCATAACCAACTCCTGGATTCCACCCAAACCCATGTCCATCAAGTCGATGATGCCATCCAACCATCTTATCCTCTGTTATCCCCTTCTCCTTCTGCCCCCAATCTTTCCCAGCATCAGGGGCTTTTCCAGTGAGTCAGCTCTTTGAATCAGGTGGCCAAAGTATTGGAGTTTCTGCTTCAACATCAGTCCTTCCAATGAACATCCAGGACCGATCTCCCTTAGGATGGACTGGTTGGATCTCCTTGCAGTCCAAGGGACTCCCAAGAGTCTTCTCCAACACCACAGTTCAAAAGCATCAATTCTTCTGTGCTCAGCTTTCTTCACAGTCCAATTCTCACATCCATACAAGACTACTGGAAAAATCATAGCCTTGACTAGACAGACTTTTATTGGCAAAGTAATATCTCTGCTTTCTAANGACTGGTTGGATCTCCTTGCAGTCCAAGGGACTCCCAAGAGTCTTCTCCAACACCACAGTTCAAAAGCATCAATTCTTCAGTGCTCAGCTTTCTCACAGTCCAATTCTCACATCCATACAAGACTACTGGAAAAACCATAGCCTTGACTAGACAGACTTTTATTGGCAAAGTAATATCTCTGCTTTCTAATATGCTGTCTAGGTTGGTCATAACTTCCCTTCCAAGGAGTAAGCATCTTTTAATTTCATTGTTGTAATCACAATCTGCAGTAATTTTGGAGCCCAGAAAATAAAGTCAGGCACTGTTTCCACTGTTTACTCATCTATCTGCCATGAAGTGATGGGACCGGATGCCATGATCTTAGTTTTCTGAATGTTGAGTGAATAGACTATTAAGGATATGAGGTGGTTAAATAGCTACTATTTACTGAAGGTTTACCGTGTCCCAGGTACTGTTTCCCAGGTGGTGCTAGTGTTAAAGATTCCACCTACCAATCCAGGAAATATAAGAGTTGTGGGTTCTATCCCTGGGTTGGGAAGACTCCCTAGAGAAGGGCATGGCAACTCAGTCAGGTATTTTTCCCTGGAGAATACCATGGAAAGGAGCCTGGAGGGCTATGTATGGTCCACAGTGTTGCAAAGAGTTGGACATGACTGAAGCGACTTATGACCACACAGNACTATTAAGGATATGAGGTGGTTAAATAGCTACTATTTACTGAAGGTTTACCGTGTCCCAGGTACTGTTTCCCAGGTGGTGCTAGTGTTAAAGATTCCACCTACCAATCCAGGAAATATAAGAGTTGTGGGTTCTATCCCTGGGTTGGGAAGACTCCCTAGAGAAGGGCATGGCAACTCAGTCAGGTATTTTTCCCTGGAGAATACCATGGAAAGGAGCCTGGAGGGCTATGTATGGCCCACAATGTTGCAAAGAGTTGGACATGACTGAAGCGACTTATGACCACACAGGTACAAGAACTCTAAAAGGTATCAGTGATCAATTTAAAGTTGTTTTTTTTTTCAGTTCAGTTCAGTCACTCAGTCGTTTCCAATTCTTTGCAACCCCGTCAATAGCAGCACAGCAGGCCTCTCTGTCCATCACCAACTCCTAGAGTTCACCCAAACTCATGTCCATTGAGTCAGTGATGCCATCCAGCCATCTCATCCTCTGTCGTAAGAGTATGACAAAAATACATCTGGGAGATGCAGCCAGCATAGTTACAACTTTTCTCTATGTCTAGATGTTCAGCAGTACCTTTGAGAAGGTAGGTAGGTCAAACAGGTGTCTGTGTGTGTTAAGTCACAGCCGTGTCTTACGCTTTGTGACCCTATAGACTGTAGCCCGCCAGTCTCCTCATTCCATGGGGTTTTCCAGGCAAGAATACTGGAGTTGGCTGACATGCCCTCCTCCAGGGGATCTTCCTGATCCATGGATTGAACTCACAACTCTTATGTCTCCTGTATTGGCAAGTGAGTTCTTTACTGCTAGTGTCACCTGAGAAGCCCCAAACAGTGTCTACAAAGGACTAATTGGAAAGCAAGAAGTGCAAGAGCATGTGGACATGAGAGTCAGAGATAATAGCCATAATGATGAGAAGGTTTCAAAACACAGTGATCAGGTACATGGAAAGAAACAGCTAAAATATGAGGGGCTGCAGTTTTGATTCCTCTGAAACTCCCAGAAGAAGTAATTTTATAATTCTTGCAAGTTTCCCTACGTTTGTGTGGTGGAGGTGACTATGAGGGAAGAATGTGATTAATTTTCACACAAATTGTTTTACTCAAGTAGTTGAAATGTTACAATTATGTTTTGAAGTCAAGTAACTAATTTCAAGGACTTCTATGGTGGTTCAGCTGCAAAGAATCTGCCTGCAATGCAGGATACCTGAGTTTGATCCCTGGGTCAAGAAGATCTCTTGGAGAAGGGAATGACAACATACTCTAATATTCTTGCCTGGAGAATTCCATGGACAGAGGAGCTTGTTGGGCTCCATAAAATCACAAACAGTTGGATACAACTGAGCAACCAACACACACACACACACACAATTAATTTCAAAATTTTGTTTCAATCTGGTCTTCTTTAGGGAATTCCCCCTTGCTCTCTCTCATTAAGAATTCCTGTCCCTCCTCCCTCCCCGACCATCCCCCTGGGTAAATTTATATATATATATAAAGAATATATATATATATATAAAAGAATTCCTGTCCCACATTCAGCCTTTTCTCAAAGAGGTCATGTATTTTACAATTTTGATGAAAAATTCTTTCAAACGTTTGAGAGTATATGTCAAGTGCTGACCATATTCTAAGCACTATGTAGCAAACAGTATGAGTGCTGAAAAACAAAAATTCCTGCAATCATATGGTGAATAAATTATATAAACAAAGAAAGAATTAATCTATAGCATGTAAGATTGTAACAGGTGTTATAAAGAAAAATGAAGATATAAAGGAGAGAGTGGATAGTGGAGTGCTATTTTTTACTGAATGATCAGGCAAAACCAGCAAAGAAGGTATATTTTCACAGAGATATCAAAGTTAAGAGAGAAAAAATATTTAATTAAAAATAACTTTTATATCTTCATTTATATTATCTGGTTGATGATGCATTGTAATCATATATTGCTATTCTTCTTTAAGCATGATTTCCTTTACTTCTTTGAACATGTTTATGACTACCTTGAAAGCCTCTCTGTGAAACTAAGATCTGGTTACTTTCACAGGAAGCTTCTGTCATCGCTTAGTTTCCCTCATGTTTGAGTCAGACTTTCCTGATTTTTTGCATGTCTCAACTTCTTTTAGGAAACTGGGCATTTCAGATAGTATATTGTGGCAACTCTAGGGTGTTAGACTTTCCCCATTTCCAGCGTTTGGTGTTGCTAGTTGATTATTTGTTGAGTTATTGAATAAATTGTTTTAATGAAGTCTATGCTCCCCTTGATGTGAAGCCATTTATGTCTCCCTTCAGAAGGCAAGCCTTGGATTTGTGCACAGTAACCTTAGGATCGGACTTCCCTGGTGGCTCAGACGGTAAAGCGTCTGCCTACAATGCGCGAGAGATGGTTTGGACACAACATTTTATTTCTGAAAGGCAGCTCTCCCATCCCTAGGATTCTCCAGGCAAGAACACTGGAGTGGGTTGCCATTTCCTTCTCCAATGCATGAAAGTTAAAAGAGAAAGTGAAGTCACTCAGTCGTGTCTGACTCTTAGCTACCACATAGACTGCAGCCTACCAGGCTCCTTCGTCTATGGGATTTTCCAGGCAAGAGTACTGGAGTGGGATGCCAGTGACTTCTTCAAATGTCAACTGAAGCTCCAGTATTTTAAGTATACTGTGCTCAGTATAGAGCTTCTTCCCCTTGAGAGGGAAATGAATGAAAGAAGAAAATCCTCACTTCTCAGCCTTACTACCCAAAACCTTAGTCTGTGCAACAGGTAACTGGAGATAGGATAGGGAATGTTAATGACCTATTCCTCCTGGGAAGGTGTTGTAGCTAGCTCTCTAGCTGGTATCTGAGAGGGTAATCAAATCCTGTTTTGGGTTATACATGCCTTGAGTGAGTTCTTGCTATACTGAGTTGAGAGGGAGTGTGTCATGTTTGAAATGACACAGACAGCTCTTCCTACTATGCTTTAGTAGGTTTTCTTTGAATTATTGTTTCTTCATTTGCTGTTTACCCTTGAGGCCATTTAAGATTGAAAAAAAAAAAAGTCTACATGCTTTGCACTAATCTCACTGGGAAACAGGTCCATGCTGCTGACAATGATGCCTTAATAAGAGGCTTCTTAATCTTAGAAGAGGCTGTGGCTCCCTTGGTGTTTTAGTCCTGCAATATAACCCTTGAAATTGTTCTGGAAAGCTTACTCTAGAGTCTAGTTATTCAACTTTCCCAGTAAGTTTCTAAGTCACACCCTTTACTAAATTCTTTTTTGCTTAAGCTGGGTAAGTTGATTTCATTTTCTGTGGCTGAACTCTCACCAGCATACATTGAGATAATCAGAGTATTTTTTTTAATATAATGATGTAAGATTGATGTTTCAAGTCTTAGTGCCACATTCACACACAGACATCTTAGTCTTTTGTTTGTACATACTTCTGCATCTATACATTCTCCTTTGCACAGCCAGAACAACTCAGAGAAATTATTCTACTTCCTAAAACCATAGAGGGGATGTTTCTGTATGAAAGCAAAAGAAAGGGTTTCTGTCTAAAATATTAAAGTTGGTGCCAAATAATTGAGGTTTTTGCATTGTGAAAATTTGTTGTGTGATATTGGAACACATTCTTAAATAAACGTGGTTGTGTTATATATCATTTTAATCTGCATTTCTCACTTTATATTTGTTAGCTAATGACATTACTTGCAGGGCATATAATATTTATTTTAGACTATGGAAATAATGTTAGACATAGAGCAAATTTGAGCAATTTTCTTATTCAAGTTCAAAACGGGTCATAAAGCAGCAGCGGTAACTCACATCAACAATGCATTTGGCCCAGCAATTGCTAATGAATGTACAGTAGTGCAATGGTGGTTCAAGAAGTTTTGCAAAGGAGACAAGAGCCTTGGAAATGAGGAGTGGTGGCATAATGGCCAACCATCAGAAGTTGACAACGACCTAGAGAATCATTGAAGCTGATCTTACAACTATATGAGAAGTAGCTGAAGAACACAGTGTCAACCATTCTACAGTCATTTAGCATTTTAAGCAAACTGGAATGGTGTGAAAACTTGATAAGTGGGTTCCTCATGAATTGAAAATCAAAAACAATCATCGTTTAGAAGTGTCATTTTCTCTTATTGTATGCAACAAAAATAAATCATTTCTTGATCAATTTTGACATCAGAGGAAAAGTAGACTTCATATGGCAACTAATGATAGACATCTCAGTGGTTGGACTGAGTAGCTCCAAAATACTTCACAAAGCCAAACTTGCATGAAAAGAAAAAAAAAATCATGGCCACTGTTTGATGATTTGCTGCCCATCTGTTCCACTACAGTTTTCTGAATCCCAGCAAAATCATTACATCTGAGAAGTATGCTCAACAAATCGATGAGATGCACTGAAAACTGCAACACCTGCAGGCGACATTGGTCAACAAAAAAGGCCCAGTTCTTCTCTACGATGTTGCCTGACTGCATGGTGCACAACCAATGCTTCAAAAATTGAAAGAATTGGGCTACAAAGTTTTGCCTCATCTGCTATATTCACCTGTCCTCTTGCTCAACAGCTACCACCTTTTCAAGCACCTCGACAACTTTTTGCAGGGAAAATGCTTCCACAAACAGCAGAAGGCAGAAAATGCCTTCCAAGAGTTCCTCAAATCCTAAAGAAATAAACATTTCTCATTGGGAAAAAAAAATATGTTGATTGTAATGGTTCCTATTTTGATTAATAAAGATGTATTTGAGCCTAGTTATAAGGATTTAAAATTTGTAGTCTGAAACCACAGTTACATTTGAGCCAACCTAATAGCTCTCTTGCTAGCTCTTGTTTCTATGTGTATCTTGAATCTTTATTATATTTTTTTGCAATTATTTTGGTTGAGGTAAGAGATGTTTCCCTGGTGGCTCAGCAGTAAAGAATCAACTTGCTAGTGCAGGAGATGGGTGTTCAAGTCCTAGGTCAGTGTGGGGAAATTAACAAGATGATGCTAGTCAGGTTCTCTTGCCCCAACTCTCTCACCCCATGTTCTGTGAACAATAACTGCATGGTGTGTAACAAATTAGATCGCTTATAGTACTGTGCATGTGCATCATAAAGTACTCACTTGACCATGGGCTATTTTGTTCTGTAAATACATATAAACTTCACCTGGAAAAGTCATGAGGGGTTGTGTGTGGTTATGTTATGCTATGTCTGCTGCTATGGCTGCTGTGCCAGCCAGGAGAAAATATACATGTCTGCAATTTCTACAGCTCTTCACAGTTTCTTCAGCCTCTTAGTTCGTGCCTTGCCTACCATGTGTTTAGCAAACAATGTGTTCAGTGAGACACAGAGAGATTACTGGCATCAGGAAAAGGATCAGCAATACAATTGGCATTGTAAGCAGGATACCCAACAGGTTGGCGGGACTGAGGCTCCACTGGATGAGGGAAACCAGTGGCCACCATAGAGCATGTGGTACCATGTGGCTGCAATCCTCTTGGCGTGGGCTCTGGTGAAAGACTGGGAAGCACTGGATGGGTCACCAGAGAGCACTGAAAAGCTGTTACAGGTGGTGAGTTCCCATTTGACAAACAAGGTGGCATAGACTGCTGCTGGCACCATGGGGTAGATCTTCCTGACTGACCTGGAGGCAAATATGGATTTGTCTGTGTGATGCCATGCTGCTGTGAAATGTGCAGAGGTGCTTGGGAGAACGAGAACAATGTATATTGGCATTAGAGCAAGAACCCTGTGGCCCTGAATAACCTAGCATCTCTGAAAGCCAGATGGTAAGTGACATTGATGATGAATATTATGAGACCATGTGTCCCCGCTTGGAAGAAAGACCTGTTGTACAGCAGAAAGTGAAGCATGAGTAGCCTATGGCCCACAGGAGACATCCCCAAGGGGCCCCAGTGTGACTGAGTTCACAACATATTGACCAAGTGGAGTTGGTTAACTGAGGTAAGCAGTTTTGTCAAAAGCAAGGGGAACCTTTGGCAGCACGGCTTTTGTGACTCTGGATTACAGGGTGAATGGTATCCTGTGGTCTAGGGATGAGATAGAACAGCTGGCATTTATAACCTCTCACCCCTTATTGAGAAAAAAGTTGCAGAATGCTAGATGACTCAAGCAGGGTGTGCCTAACCACACACCCTGATGTAATGGATTAATACTGCTGTCCACACCATGTGGTCAAATGCAACGTGAGAGAGCTCCCAGATGCTGTGAGTAAATGGTATACCTAAGCCAAGTTGACCCAACTGCTGAGAGAACTGGGCATGAAGCTGTCAATATTTAACCCAAATATCCAAGACCCACATGGTAAGCATTTTACTGGCGGCATGCGAGATGCCATTTTGAACAATGCCCCATCCACCTCTTTTGGATTATTGACTGTTACTCTTGTGCCCTATGAGGGGTGCCCGATTTATGAGGTGACCTTGATGGTGGCTAGCTTGAGAGAAATAGAGGGACAACAGCAGTCAACAGGGTTAAGAAGTGTGAAAACTCTGAAGGAAACTGAACTGGTAAAGACCCCATCCAGGTGATGAGAATGTAAATGTGGAATTATTTACTGGCAGCAGAAGTTGACAGGAATAAAATTGATAGCCCAGTGTTCTTCTCATAGAGCTATGGAGGCAACTGAGACTGGAGCAGCACTTCACCGAGTTTGGGAAGCACGCACAACAAGAGATTTGGGCGGTTCAGTTAGAAGATTACATGGCACCTGAGTGTGTTCTTTTCAATGATGCCCTGTCCTGCTTTGAATAGAGTTCAGACCAAGGTGGCCTCTTGAATAACCCAAGCAGGGACCAGAGACCCTAAGTAGAACTTGCAATTCACTGATCACTAGCTAATGCACAGAGAGTAATGGCCCCGGTTAACATTGGTGCCAAATGCAGTCCTGTTTATGGCAAGCCATAGCAGTTTCCCAGTCCTAGTGCATACATTGGTGGCTATGGCAGACAAACGATGTAGATTTAGACAGTAAAGATTTAGATTGTATCCTCTGATGTAGATTTAGTAGAAAAGTATACTGTAAGGCTGTGTCCTATGATCTGCTACTACCCTCTTATTCTCTTGCAGATTTAGAACAGTGTGAAAGCATTTGGAATAATGTGGGTGGGCTGAGAATGCCACACACACAAAAAAATCCCCTCCTTAAAGGGGTGGTCCAGTGCCTGAGGGAAGGGGGTTTTGCAGTTCTTTACTAAAACAAACAAACAAACAAACAAAAAAAACCACCCTGCAGAGGTGGAGTTGCCCCTATGGAGGCTTTACTGCGATTTCTCAAGGGCAGGTGGTGGATTGGACTTGGCCATGAAAGATAAAGGCACTCCACATGCAGTGGTTGGTTCTTCTAGCCCCATGAGGACAAGGACTGCAATATGAGTTCCAGGTGATACCTAGTGTTGAGTTTTGCTTTGTACTGGGCATGTAGCTTGCACCCTCGCAGTTTGTTTTTGTAGTCTCTACTGTTGTTTCAGGATGCAGATTCAAGTGGTGGCACTGTGCACTGGGAAGGTGCCACAGAGGGCATAATCTGTGGGACAAGAGACCCCAAAGGGTTGGAATGTGGGGAAATTAACAAGATGGCACCAGTTAGGCTCTCTTGCTGCACCTTTCACACCCCATCACCCTGCGTTCTGTAAACAATGACTCTGCATGGTTATGTAACAGCTGAGATCACCTATAGCAATGCACATGCATGTCATGAGGTACTCACTTAGCCACGGGCTTCTTTTGTGCTGCAAGTATATATAATGTTCACCTGGATAAGCTCTGAGGGGTTATGTGCAGTTAAGTTATGTCTGCTGCTATGGCTCCTGAACCAGCCAGGAGCAAACGCGTCTACAGTTCCTATAGCTCCGTGCATTTTCTTCCAGCCTCTTAACTCATGCCTTGCCTGTCATCAGTTCAGCAAACAGTGCACACAGTGATATAAGGTGAAACAAGTGGCGTCACAAGCAGGATCAGCAATAGAGTCGGGGAGATCCCTTGGAGAAGGGAATGGCAACCCACTCCAGTACTCTTGCCTGGGAAATCCCATGGACAGGGGAGCCTGGTAGGCTACAGTCCATAGTGGTCACAAGAGTCAGGCACGACTGAGTGACTAAGCACACACACACACACACACTCACACACACACAATTAAACTGAATGTGAACTATGTTTGTTTCTGATTTCTGACTTCACCTCAAGTCCAGCGATTGGTTGATTATACTACATGATGTTTCTTGCTGACAATCAGAGGAGCAGAATCTCCACATGCCGCTTAATTCAAAGGCAGTGACTATTTTGAATGGTAGATACTAGAGTTGCCTGAACAATAAAAGTGACATAAAATTCCCTTTGGGGTCATAGAAGTACTTATCATTCAAGTGTCCCATACAATCTAGGCTTCAATTACTGAGTCTTTGATTGGCCAAATCTTAGAAAATGAATTATGAATCTGAAAGTTGGTGGATAAATCATGATCAAGCTAGCTGACAGGCAGAGTTTTAATTACAGCATACATAACAAGATTAGTACTATAAACATGNATACAATCTAGGCTTCAATTACTGAGTCTTTGATTGGCCAAATCTTAGAAAATGAATTATGAATCTGAAAGTTGGTGGATAAATCATGATCAAGCTAGCTGACAGGCAGAGTTTTAATTACAGCATACATAACAAGATTAGTACTATAAACATGTCATTTTCCAATAAATGTAATAATTTTATCTCCTCTTGTTTTAGAAACAAGAAATTGAGGTTCACTTATTTGCCACTGACATTTTATTCCAATAAACTCTCTTTTTTTAAGAGTAGTTTTAGAATCACAGAATAATTAGGTGGAAAGAACAGGAAGTTATCAATCTTTCCCAAGCTGGAATCAAGATTGCAGGGAGAAATATCAAGAACCTCAAATATGCAGATGACACCACCCTTATGGCAGAAAGTGAGGAGGAACTAAAAAGCTTCTTGATGAAAGTGAAAGTGGAGAGTGAAAAAGTTGGCTTAAAGCTCAACATTCAAAAAACAAAGATAATGGCATCTGGTCACATCACTTCTTGGGAAATAGATGGGCAAACAGTGGAAACAGTGTTAGACTTTTTTGAGGGGGCTCTAAAATCACTGCAGATGTTTACTGCAGCCATGAAATTAAAAGGTGCTTACTTCTTGGAAGAAAAGTTATGACCAACCTAGATAGTATATTCAAAAGCAGAGACATTACTTTGTCAACTAAGGTCCGTCTAGTCAAAGCTATGGTTTTTCCTATGGTCATGTATGGATGTGAGAGTTGGACTGTGAAGAAGGCTGAGCGCCGAAGAATTGA
>SJYB01006381.1:11662-30107 GCA_006408585.1 Antidorcas marsupialis
ACTCTTGAGAGTCCCTTGGACTGCAAGGAGATCCAACCAGTCCATTCTGAAGGAGATCAACCCTGGGATTTCTTTGGAAGCAATGATGCTAAAGCTGAAACTCCAGTACTTTGGCCACCTCATGCGAGGAGTTGACTCAGTGGAAAAGACTCTGATGCTGGGAGGGATTGTGGGCAGGAGGAGAAGGGGACGACAGAGGATGAGATGGCTGGATGGCATCACTGACACGATGGACATGAATCTGAGTGAACTCCGGGAGATGGTGATGAACAGGGAGGCCTGGTGTGCTGCAGTTCATGGGGTCGCAGAGTCGGACACGACTCAGTGACTGAACTGAGCTGAACTGACACATGCACAATCTCTTCCACTGTAAATATTTCATACCACAGTGATGCATTAGCTACAATCAATGAACCTATATTGACATGTTATTATCTCCCAAAGTTCATAACGTAAAGATTCACTGTTGGTATTGTACATTCTATGGGTTTTGGCAAATGTATAAGGACATGCATTCATCATTATAGTATTATACAAAGCATTAATATGTTCTCTGACCTAAAAATGGAGAAACAGACATAGAGAATAGACTTATTGACACAGGGAGAGGGGAAGAGAGAGTGAGATATATGGAAAGAGTAACATGGAAACTTATATTACCATATATAAAATATGGGAATTTGCTGTATGGCTCAGGAAACGTAAACAGGGGCTCTGTATCAACCTAGAGGGGTGGGAAGNCAGTGACTGAACTGAGCTGAACTGACACATGCACAATCTCTTCCACTGTAAATATTTCATACCACAGTGATGCATTAGCTACAATCAATGAACCTATATTGACATGTTATTATCTCCCAAAGTTCATAATGTAAAGATTCACTGTTGGTATTGTACATTCTATGGGTTTTGGCAAATGTATAAGGACATGCATTCATCATTATAGTATCATACAAAGCATTAATATGTTCTCTGACCTAAAAATGGAGAAACAGACATAGAGAATAGACTTATTGACACAGGGAGAGGGGAAGAGAGAGTGAGATATATGGAAAGAGTAACATGGAAACTTATATTACCATATATAAAATATGGGAATTTGCTGTATGGCTCAGGAAACGTAAACAGGGGCTCTGTATCAACCTAGAGGGGTGGGAAGGGGAGGGAGATGGGAAAGAGTTTCAAAGGGAGGGGATATATGTATATCTATGGATGATTCATATTGAGGTTTGACAAAATTCTGTGAAACAATTAACCTTCAATAAAAATATAAATTAAAAAATGAATTATCTGCCTCTTCATCTTTTCAGTCTCCCTAATCCCTGACAACAATTTTTTTTTTTTTTTTTTTTTTTGCTCTGTCCANTCCACCAGGCTCCTCTGTCCATAGCATTTCAAAGGCAAGAATATTGGAGTGGGTTTCCACTTCCTTCCCTGGGGGATCTTTCCAACCCAGGGATTGAACCTGCATCTTCTGAGTTGGCAGGTGGGTCTTTTACCACTGAGCCACCAGGGAAGTTCAAGTTTTGCCTCTTCCAGAAAGTCATATAATTGAAATCACACAGTATGTAGCCTTTTCAGATTGGCTTCTTTCAATTTGTAATGTGCATTTCAGTTTCCACCATGGCTTTTCATGGCATAATAATCCATTTAAATTAACAAGGAATAATGTTACGTTGTCTAGATGTACAACAGTTTATTAATCCACTCATCTACTAAAGAACATCATCAGTATATTTAAGATTTTGGAATTATTAATAAAGTTGCATAATATGCATGTCACATAAATATACATTGTGTCTTACTGATCCTGTTCACAGTGCCTATTGTTTTGCTGTTCACACCTGTTCACTGTTCACNCCACTTCCTTCCCTGGGGGATCTTTCCAACCCAGGGGTTGAACCTGCATCTTCTGAGTTGGCAGGTGGGTCTTTTACCACTGAGCCACCAGGGAAGCTCAAGTTTTGCCTCTTCCAGAAAGTCATATAATTGAAATCACACAGTATGTAGCCTTTTCAGACTGGCTTCTTTCAATTTGTAATGTGCATTTCAGTTTCCACCATGGCTTTTCATGGCATAATAATCCATTTAAATTAACAAGGAATAATGTTACATTGTCTAGATGTACAACAGTTTATTAATCCACTCATCTACTAAAGAACATCATCATTATATTTAAGATTTTGGAATTATTAATAAAGTTGCATAATATGCATGTCACATAAATATACATTGTGTCTTACTGATCCTGTTCACAGTGCCTATTGTTTTGCTGTTCACACCTGTTCACTGTTCACCGAACCCAGGGTAGGCAAGGTGCAATCTAAGAGGCTGAAAATAGAATTGAGGAGCCATAGGAAGTGCAGACATGTTTATTCTCTCCTGGTCTGCATGGTAGCCATAACACAATCTTTCTGTTGGCTGACACAGCCACCATAGCAGCAGCCATAACATAACCATAATATAGCTATATGTAGCCAAAACATAACCTCATATAACATAGTGGTGATGTTTCTCCAATGTAGCCCCACTGCAGCAGCAGCCAGGGCTTTCATGGTGAAGCTCCTACAGGCGAATCACACAAAGTCACCTGCCACAAAGTGAGTACCTTGTGACATGCATGAACAGTGCTATATGCTATCTCAACCATTACATAGCCAGGGAATGCCACTGTTTACAGAACATGGGACAGGAGGGCATGAGAGTGTGGGGCAAGAGAGGCTGACTGGTTCCAACTTGTTAATTTTCCCACACACAAGCATGTTTTTCTAATATGAATTTCAGCTCATTTGAGTAAACACTGAAGAGCAAGACTGCTGGATCATACGATAAGAGTACAGCTTTGTAAGAATCTGTCAAACTGTCTTTGAAATAGCTGAACCATTTTTGCATTCCTACCAGCAATGAATGAGAATACCTGTTGCTATACATTCTTGTTAGTATTTAGTGTTGTCAGTGTTTTAGATTTTAGCCATTCTAATAAGTGGGATCTCATTGATTTTGGATTTGTGTTTGTTTTTTATACTGAAGCTTTTCTTTAATAAACTTTTATTAAATAGGTAAGTGTTACTTCAGGGCTTAAAATATTTTAGGGTATTTCTTTAAACAAGGAATGTATAAATTTAACTTGAATAAAATATTTTATTCCTAGTAAGATAATTTTAATTTCTGCATTTAACACAGGGTATTAGATATGGGGAGAGCTGGCAGTCTGGATGGTTCTAAGTTTCATGTTATACAAATGCTGTGTTAATGGTGCCTAGTTTGCAGCACATTGTAAGAAAATATTACTGGAAGTTTTAAAGGCCAGTTAGAATCCCACTTCCAACTATCTTTTTAGAATGTTTTAAAAATCTGTGCTTCCCTGGTAGCTCAGCTGGTAAAGAATACACCTGCAATGCAGGAGACCCTGGTTCGATTCCAGGGTCAGGAAGATCCTCTGGAGAAGGGAAAGACTACCCACTCTAGTATTCTGGTCTGGAGAATTCCATGGACTCTATAGTCCATAGGGTCACAAAGAGTCAGACATGACTGAGCCACTTTCACTTTTAAATCTCTGGGAAAATTTGAATAATTACTTATAACCAATCCATTACTTCCAGAGCCCTGTTTCAGCACTTGCTCAAAAAAGTGTGTTTCTAGGAAACAAAAGCCAAAATAAAAAGGTAAAACAATTAAATGAAGCACAGGTGAGATGTCTTTACAAATACTTTCATGATAATCTCTGGTTCATTTAAAGTTTGAAATGTGACATTTTCCACTGCCCACAGCAGTGGATAGGGTGCTTTGCTGTTCACACTGAAACAGGTATTCTTTATAGAATATGAATTAAACTCAGGTTGAAATTGAAATTCTGTCCTGACGTTTCTTGTTATTGATTAAAAAGTTTTTAAGTACTGAAAATAATCAGTTGGACAAAAACTCGTAAACTTTCACTGGATAGGTAACTTGAGGCTTTAAATATAGTTTAATTACACTTTAAATATATGTATTTTTGTCTTGTCATTAAAAAAAAACATTTTCATTGGTGTTCTCAATGTTTAATATTTTAGCCATTTCAATAGCTGTGTAGTGGGATCTCACTGTTTTGTTTTGCTTTTTTAAAAAATTTCAGTTCTCTAATGATATATGATGTTGAATATCCTTTCATATGTTTATCTAATGTGTATATCATCTTTGGCAAAATTTCTGTTAAGGTGTTTTGCCTATTAACTTTCCCTCTGTGGCATGTCTTCTCAATCTTTTCATATTGTCCTTCACAGATCAGAAATTTTTAATTTCAATGAAGTTCAGCTGATCAATTATTTATATAATGGATCTATCCTTTGCTGTTATATTTTAAAAGTCATCACCATGCCCAAGGTTATCTAGGTTTTTTCCTATGATGTCTTATAGGAATTTTATAGCTTTGCATTTTGCATTTAGGTCTGTAAAGTCTTTTGAGTCATTTTTTGTGAAGTGTTTAAGGTCTATGTCTACATACTTTTACTGTGGGGTTTTGGGGAAACATATGGATCATATCAATGCTAATNTATCATCTTTGGCAAAATTTCTGTTAAGGTCTTTTGCCTATTAACTTTCCCTCTGTGGCATGTCTTCTCAATCTTTTCATATTGTCCTTCACAGATCAGAAATTTTTAATTTCAATGAAGTTCAGCTGATCAATTATTTATATAATGGATCTATCCTTTGCTGTTATATTTTAAAAGTCATCACCATGCCCAAGGTTATCTAGGTTTTTTCCTATGATGTCTTATAGGAATTTTATAGCTTTGCATTTTGCATTTAGGTCTGTAAAGTCTTTTGAGTCATTTTTTGTGAAGTGTTTAAGGTCTATGTCTACATACTTTTACTGCGGGGTTTTGGGGAAACATATGGATCATATCAATGCTAATTGTTCTAGCACGATTTTTTGAAAAGGCTGTCATTCTTTTGTTATATTGCTTTTGCTCATTTGTCAAAAATTAGTTGGCTACACTTGCATGGATCTATTCTGGGCTCTTTATTCTGTTCCATTAACATATTTGTCTATTTATTCATCAATAACACATTGTCTTGATAAGTTTTGAAGTCAGGTACCATCAGTCCTCTGAGTTGCTTATCTTTCTTCAGTACTGAACTGACTATTCTGAGTTTTTTCATCTCTATATGAAGTTTAGCATCAGTTTGTCAATATGCACTAAATAACTTGGTGGGATTTTTTATTAATTTAGTTCAAAATATTTTCAAATTTTAGATATGTGCTTTGACCCATGTATCATTTAGAAGCGTTTTGTTTAATCTCCAAGTATTTGGGGATTTTTCAACTCTCTTTATGTTAATTTCACTGTGGTCTGAGAGAATGCATTTATATGATTTATATTCTTTTACATTTTGTAGGGTTTGTTTTGTGGTTCAGAATGTGGTCCATCTTGATGAATGCTCCATAATGGTTTGAAAAGAACATAGTCTGCTGTTGTTTAAAGAGGTGGTCTATAGATGTTAATTATATTCAGTTGAATATGCTGGTAAGTTTTGTTTGCTGGATCTGTCCATTTCTGATAGAGGACTGCTGAAGTTTTTAAATATGATGTGAATTCATTTTTTTCTCCTTGCACTTCTATCAGTTTTTCCCTCCAGTGCTTTGACATTCTGTTATTTGGTGGATACACATTAAGAATTGTATTTTCTTAAAGTAATGACCCCCTTATCATTACACAATACCCTTCTTTACCCCTGATAATGTTCTTTGCTCTGGAATATGTTCTAAATTTAACGTATTACTTTATTTAGATTAATTCATCTTTCTTTATCTCTTTAATTTCAACCTAATTGTATCTTCATATTTAAAGGGAACTTTTTACTTATTTGGTTTAGGTCTTATATATTTGGTCTACTCTGAAGATTTCTGTCTTTTACCTGGTGTATTTAGAATTTGACATTCAAAGAGATCACTGATAAAGTTGGATTATTATTTACCATATTTATAAGGACAGTCCCAAGATGGTAAAGGAATAGGATGGGGGGGATCAGTTTCTCCCCAACAAATTCATCCAAAAGATAATTTGAATGTTGAGCAACTTCCATAAAACAACTTCTGAACACAGGCAGAAGAAATCAGGCACCCAGAAAGGTTACCCATTCTCTTCAAAAGGAGGTAGGAAAAAATATAAAAGACGAAATCAGAGACAAAAGATTTAGGGATGGAAACTCATCCTGGGGGTGAATCATGAAGGAGGAAAAATTTTCCACACAATAGGAAACCCTCTTACAGGCGGATCTGTCAGGACTTATGGAATCTCAAAGGGGAAAAATAACTAGGAGGAAAAACAAAACAAAGCAAAACAAAACAGAATACGTGCCTAACCACAACTCCTAGCAGAGAAGTAACCCAGGTGCTCGCATCTGCCACCAGTGAGTGGGGACTGGGCAGGAAGGTATGGGCTGCTTCATCGGTTCTTAGGGCTAGAACTGGGCCTGAATGCCTTGAGAACAATCTGAGGGAGCTAACGTGAGACAGAAACCCAAACTGTGGGATCTCCATAGGCACACANAGAGAAGTAACCCAGGTGCTCGCATCTGCCACCAGTGAGTGGGGACTGGGCAGGAAGGTATGGGCTGCTTCATCTGTTCTTAGGGCTAGAACTGGGCCTGAATGCCTTGAGAACAATCTGAGGGAGCTAACGTGAGACAGAAACCCAAACTGTGGGATCTCCATAGGCACACACAAAAAAATCTTTCCTGCAAAAAGCTCTAATGTAGCAGTGGCCCCTGGCGTGATCACAGAGGAAAAGATTGAGCAAATACCAAAGAATACCAAAGGAGAGCAAGTCGGCTACTGTATAGGCCCCTGCTGATAGAAACAGAGAGGCAGACATGTGATAGCCAGAGCTGGAAGGCAAGGAGGTGCTGTAATCTCAGCCCCAGAGACAGCATCTTCCACCAAACTGTAAGCAGGCTCCCAGTTGCTAACCATTTCTTCCTGGGATCCGGGATGGTTGACAATTGCCAGGACTGTCATAGTTCAAGATCAGCTCCTCAGAAAGGACACATGGCACACCTGAAATGGTATTCTTGTGGTGCACCTGGGAAACCAAGTGGCTGGGACTGGGGAGATGGTTAAGACACATGCCCTTCCTGGGACAGTGTATTCACCAAGCACCTGGTCACCTGAGCTGCTCAGGCCTGGGAAGGAACAAAACAGACAGAACATCCAGGTGTGTGCCTTTGCAGAGTACCCAATAACCTGAGAAGCATAGACTGGAAAGTGCACGAAATGCAGGGTCCACTTGGGACAATGCCCTTGAAGAGCACCCTGGAGCCTGAGCAGTGTAGACCTAGGAAGCACATGCTGCCTTGAGCTGTGGCAAACCAGTGTGGTCCATATTCTGCAAGTGCACCCCACACATACCAGTGGTACTTGTTTGAAGTGTCCATCCCTCCCTACAACAAAACTGAACAAGTGAGCCTAAATAAGTGGCCACATTCACCCCCTTGTGTCAAGGCAGAAATTAGACACTGAAGAAATCTGAGAACAGAAGAAGCCAAAATAAACAAAGAAGAGGAAATGGATCTGGAAATGACAAGTGCATCAGATTAAAACTGCGCAGTTAATATTGACTGTACATTGGAGAGGGACCTATAGACCTTGAGAACAAGTACAAGCTGGAACAAGGAACTATCTGACACTGAACTGACCCTACACTGCCCACAACAGACCCAGATAAAATCCTAGTACCACACTAATTCTCCAGTAAAACAGGAACACAACCCTGAGCATTAAAAGACAGGCTACCCAAAGCCATGTTAAACCCATAGACACCCCAAAACTCACTACTGGACACTACATTTCATTCCCAAGAGAAGAAATCCAGCTTCACCCACCAGAACCAGAAGCACAAGCTCCCCTAACCAGGAAAACTTGAGAAGCCACTATCACAACCCAACCCACAATAAAGAGGAACCATGGACTTCCAGCCTACAGAAAAGTCACCCCAAACACAACAATCTAAACAAAATGAAATGGCAGAGAAATATTTAGCAGATGAAGAAGCATGATAATAATCTGCCAAAACAAACCAAAAAAAGAGGTGATAGGGAGTCTACCTGAAAAAGAACTCAGAATAATGATAGTAAATATGATATAAAACCTTGGAAAGAAAATGGAGTTACAGATATATAGACTAGAGACAAGGATTGAGAAGATGCAAGAAATGTTTAACAAGGGCTGGGAAGAAATAAAGAAGGATCAGTCAATAATTAATAATGAAATAACAGAGATCAAAAGCACTCTGGAGGGAACCAACAGTAGAATAAATGAGGAAGAAGAGAGTATAAGTGAGGTGTAATATAGAATGTTGGAAATAAATGAAGCAGAAAGGGAAAAATAAAAAAAAAATAATTAAAAGAAATGAGGACAACCTTGGAGGCCCCGGGACAATGTTTAATGCTCCAACATTCAAATCATAGCTGTCCCAGAAAAAGATGAAGACAAAAAAAAAAGGTATGAGAAAATATTTGAGGAGATAATAGGTGAAAACTTCCCTAAAATGGGGAAGGAAGTAGTCAACCAAGTCCAAGAAGCCCAGAGAGTCTCAAACAGGATAAATCCAAGGCAAAACACCCCAAGACACATAATAATCAAACTAACAAAAATTAAGCACAAAGAGCAGATATGGAAAGCAACAAAGGGAAAAGCAACAAATAACACACAACGGGATCATTATAAGGATAAGAGCTGAACTTTCAACAGGAAATATTCAGACCAGAAGGGAATGGCAGGACATACTTAAAGTGATGAAAGAGAAAAACCTCCAACCAAGATTACTATACCCAGCAGGTTCCCATTTGGATATGAAATAGAAATCAAAAGGTTACAGACAAGCAAAAGCTGAAAGAATTCAGCACCATCAAACCAGCTCAACAAATGCTAAAGGGTCTTCTCTAGACAGGGAACAAAGTAAAGGTTTATAAAATCAAACTCAAAATGACAAAGTAAATGGTAACAGGATCATACTTCTCAAAAATGTCCTTAAATGTAAATTGGTTGAATGCCCCAACCAAAATACAAAGACTGGATGAATGGATAAAATAAAACAAGAGCACTGTACCTGCTCTCTACAAGAGATTCACCTCAGACTAAGGGAAAAGTACAGACTGAAAGTGAAGGGCTAAAAAAGATATTTCATGCAAATGGAGACCAAAAGAAAACAGGAGTAGTAGTACTCATATCAGATAAAACAGACTTTGAAATAAAGACTTTGAAAAGAGACAGAGAAGGACAGTCCATAATGATCAAAGGATCAATCCAAGAAGATATAATAATTATTAATATATATGCACCCAACATAGGAGCACCTCAATACATAAGGAAAATGCTAAAAAAGTATGAAAGGGGAAATTAGCAATAACACAATAGTAGTGGGAGACTTTAATACCCAACTCACACCTATGATTACATAAAACAAACAGAAACTTAGCAAGGAAACACAAGCTCTAAATGATACAATGGACCTGTTAGACCTAATAGATATCTCTAGAGCATATCACTAAAGCACGCTAGCTGAGATGGACCATGCAGAAGCACATCAACTGAGACGGACCATGCAGAAGCATGGCCGAAAGGAGCTACCCCTTGCCTAAAGTCAGGGGCTGTGACTGAGAGTGCCAGGCTGTGTCAGCACAGGAGCGGCTGAGAGGAGCTACCCCACATCTGAAGTCAAGGGCGACACCCGAGAAGAACTACTTCACTCTCAAGGTCAGGGCAGTGGCTGGGAGGAGCTACCCCACACCCGAGGTCAGGGTGGTGGGTGGGAGGAGCTACCCCTTGCCCAAGATCAGGGGAGGCGGCCGAGCGGAGCAACCCCATGTCCAAGGAGCAGTGGCTGCATGGGCAAAGGAGGGTCGAGAGAAGTTAATCCACGTTCAAGGTCAGGAGAGGAGACCGTGAGGACATACCTCTCATCCAAGGTAAGGAGCAGTGGCTGTGCTTTGTTGGAGCAGCCATGAAGAGATACCCCACGCCCAAGGTAAGAGAAACCCAAGTAAGATGGTAGGTGTTGGAGAGGGCATCAGAGGGCAGACACACTGAAACCATAATCACAGAAATCTAGTCAATCTAATCACATGGACCACAGCCTTGTCTAACTCGATGAAATTAAGCCATGCCATGTGGGATCACCAAAGAAGAGTGGGTCATGGTGGAGAGGTCTGACAGAATGTTGTCCCCTGGAGAAGGGAATGGCAAACCACTTCAGTTTTCTTGCCTTGAGAACCCCATGAACCGTATGAAAAGGCAAAATGATAGGATACTGAAAAGGGAACACCTAGGGTCAGTAAGTGCCCAATATGCTACTGCAGATCAGTGAAGAAATAATTCCATAAAGAATGAAGGGATGGAGCCAAACAAAAAACAATACCCAGTTGTGCATGTGACTGGTGATAGAAGCAAGGTCCAATGCTCTAAAGAGCAATATTGTATAGGAACTTGGAATGTCAGGTCCATGAATCAAGGCAAATTGGAAGTGGTCAAACAAGAAATGTCAAGGGTGAAAATCAACATTCTAGGACTCATTGAACTAAAATGGACTGGAATGGGTGAATTTAACTCAGATGACCATTATATCTACTACTGTGGGCAGGAATCCCTCAGAAGAAATGAAGTAGCCATCATGGTCAGCAAAAGAGTCCAAAATGCAGTACTTGGATGCAGTCTCACAAATGACAGAATAATCTCTGTTTGTTTCTAAGGAAAACCATTCAATATCACAGTAATCCAAACCTATGTCCCAATCAGGAATGCTGAAGAGGTTGAAGTTGAATGGTTCTATGAAGACCTACAAGAACTTTTAGAACTAACACTCAAAAAAAAATGTCCTTTTTATTTTAGGGGAATGAAATGCAAAAGTAGGAAGTCAAACACCTGAAGTAATAGGAAAATTTGGCTTTGGAGTATGGAATAAAGCAGGGCAATGGCTAATAGAGATTTGCCAAAAGAACATACTGGTCATAGCACACACCCTCTTCCAACAACACAAGAGAAGACTCTACACATGGACATCACTAGATAGTCAACACTGAAATCAAATTGATTATATTCTATACAGTCAACAAAAACAAGACCAGGAGCTGACTGTAGCTCAGATCATGAGCTACTTATTCCAAATTCAGACTCAAACTGAAGAAAGTGGGGAAAACCACTAGACCATTCAGGTATTACCCAAATCAAATCCCTTATCATTACACAGTGGAAGTGAGGAATAGACTTAAGGGACTAGATCTGATAGACAGAGTGCCTGATGAACTATGGACGGAGGTTCATGATACTGTACAGGAGACAGGGATCAAGACCATCTCCACAGAAAAGAAATGAAAAAACCAAAATGGCTGTCTGAGGAGGCATTACAAATAGCTGTGAAAAGAAGAGAAGCGAAAATCAAAGGAGAAAATGAAAGATATAAGCAGATATATGTGAATGCAGAGTTCCAAAGACTAGTAAGAAGAGATAAGAAAGCCTTTCTCAGCAATCAATGCAAAGAAGTAGAGAAAAACAACAGAATGGGAAAGACTAGAGATCTCTTCAAGAAAATTAGAGATACCAAGGGAACATTTCATGCCAAGATTGCTCAATAAAGAACAGAAATGGTATGGACTTAACAGAAGCAGAAGATATTAAGAAGAAGTGGCAAGAATACACAGAAGAACTGTACAAAAAAGAGCTTCACAACCCAGATGGTCATGATGGTATTATCACTTACCTAAAGCCAGACATTCTGGAATGTGAAGACAAGTGGACCATACCAAGCTTCACTGTAAACAAAGCTAGTGGAGGTGATGGAATTCCAGCTGAGCTATTTCAAATCTTGAAAGGTGATGCTGTGAAAGTGCTGCACTCTATGCCAGCAAATTTGGAAAACGCAGGACAGAAAAGTTCAGTTTTCATTCCAATCCCAAAGAAAGGCAATGCCAAAGAATGTTCAAACTACCACACAATTGCACTCATCTCACACAATAGTAAAGTAATGCTCAAAATTCTGCAAGACAGGCTTCATCAATAAGTGAACCATGAACTTTCAGATGTTCAAGTTGGTTTTAGAAAAGGCAGAGGAACCAGAGATCAAATTGCCAACATCCGCTGGATCATGGAAAAAGCAAGAGAGTTCCAGAAAAGAATCTATTTCTGCTTGATTGACTATGCCAAAGCCTTTGACTGCTTGGACCACAATAAACTGTGGAGAATTCTGAAGAGAGGGTAATACCAGAGCACTTGACATGCCTCTTGAGAAACCTATATGCAGGTCAGGAAGAAATAGTAAGAACTGGATATGGAACAGACTGGCTCCAAATAGGAAAAGGAGTACGTCAAGGCTGTATATTGTCAGCCTGTTAATTTAACTTATATACAGAGTACATCATGAGAAAATGCTGGGCTGGAAAAAGCACAAGCTGGAATCAAGATTGCCCAGAGAAATATCAATAACCTCAGATATGCAGATGACACCACCCTTATGGCAGAAAGTGAAGAAGAACTAAAAAGTCTCTTGATGAAAGTGGAGAGTAAAAAAATTGGCTTAAATCTCAACATTCAGAAAACGAAGATCATGGCATCTGGTCCCATCACTTCATGGGAAATAGATGGTGAACAGTGGAAACAGTGTCAGACTTTATTTTTTTGGCCTCCAAAATCACTGCAGATGGTGATGGCACCCATGAAATTAAAAGACGCTTACCCTTTGGAAAAAATGTTATAAGCAAACTAGACAGTATATTAAAAAGGAGAGACATTATTTTGCCAACAAAGGTCCATCTAGTCAAGGCTATGGTTTTTCCAGTGGCCATGTATGGATGTGAGAGTTGGACTGTAAAGAAAGCCGAGTGCCAAGGAATTGATGCTTTTGAACTGTAGTTTTGGAGAAAACTCTTGAGAGTCCCTTGGAATGCAAGGAGATTCAACCAGTCCATTCTAAAGGAGATCAGTCCTGGGTGTTGTTTGGAGGAACTGATGCTGAAGCTGAAACTCCAGTACTTTGGACACCTCATGTGAAGACTTGACTCACTGGAAAAGACCCTGATGCTGGGAGGGATGGGGGCAGGGAAAGAAGGGGACAACAGAAGATGAGATGATGAGATGGTGGATGGCATCACTGACTCAATGGACGTGAGTTTGAATGAAGTCCTGGAGTTGGTAATGAATAGGGAGGCCTGGCATGCTGCAATTTATGGAGTCACAGAGAGTCGGACATGACTGAGTGACTGAACTGAACTGAACCGAGAGCATTTCACCCTTAAACAATGGAGTTTACATTTTTTACCAGTGCAGATGAAATCTTCTCCAAGATAGAACACATCCTGGGCCATAAATCGATCCTTGGTAAATTTTTTAAAAAATTGAAATAATTTCAAACATCTTTTCTGATCACTATGTGTTAAGATTAGACAGCAATTAAAGGAAAAAAAAAACTATTATAAATATAAACATATGGAGAGTAAACAGCAAAGTTCTGAATAGCTCACAAATCACAGAAGAAATAAAAAGGAAGTAAACATATGCATAGAAACAAATGAAAATTAAAACACAACTACCCAAAACCTATGGAATTTAGTAAAAGCAGTACTAAATGGAAGGTTGATAACAATACAAGGTTACATCCAGAAACAGGAGAAGCATCAAATAAATAATCTAAGTTTACACCTAATCAACTAGAAATAGAAGAAAAGAAGAACCCTAAAGTCAGCAATTGAGAATAAATCATAAAGAGAGGAGCAGAAAAAAATGAAAAAGAAATGAAGGAGACTATAGAAAAAATCAACAAGATTTAAGCTGGATCTTTGAGAAGAAAAATAAAATTGACAAAACATTAGCTAGACTCATCAAGAAACAAAGGGAGAAGAATCAAATCAATAAAAATAGAAATGAAAATGGAGAAATCTCAACAGACAGCACAGAAATACACAGGATCATAAGAGACTACTATCACCATCTGCTACTGCTGCTTCTAAGTTGCTTCAGTCGNATCAAATAAATAATCTAAGTTTACACCTAATCAACTAGAAATAGAAGAAAAGAAGAACCCTAAAGTCAGCAATTGAGAATAAATCATAAAGAGAGGAGCAGAAAAAAATGAAAAAGAAATGAAGGAGACTATAGAAAAAATCAACAAGATTTAAGCTGGATCTTTGAGAAGAAAAATAAAATTGACAAAACATTAGCTAGACTCATCAAGAAACAAAGGGAGAAGAATCAAATCAATAAAAATAGAAATGAAAATGGAGAAATCTCAACAGACAGCACAGAAATACACAGGATCATAAGAGACTACTATCACCATCTGCTACTGCTGCTTCTAAGTTGCTTCAGTCGTGTCCGACTCTGTGCAGCTCCAGAGATGGCAGCCCACCAGGCTTCGCTGTCCCTGAGATTCTCCAGGCAAGAACTATCACCATCTATATGCCAATAAAATGGACAAGTTGGAAGAAATGGATGAATTCTTAGAAAAGTATAACCTTCCAAAACTGAACCAGGAAGGAATAGAAACTCTTAACAGATCCATCACAAGCATGGAAATTAAAACTGTAATCAGAAATCTTCCAACAAACAAAAGCCCAGGACCAGATGGCTTCACAGTTGAATTCTACCAAAAATTTAGAGAGGAGCTAAGACCTATTCTATTCAAGTCTTCCAGAAAATTGCAGAGGAAGGTAAACTCCCAAACTCATTCTATGAGGCCATCATCACTGTAATACCAAAACCAGAAAAAGATGCCACCAAAAAAGAAAACTACAGGCCAATAACACTGGTGAACATAGAGGCAGAAATCCTCCACAAAATTCTAGCAAATGGAATCCAACATTGTGTTAAAAAGTTCATATATTGTGATCAAATGGACTTTACTGAAGGGATGCAAATATTCTTCGATATTCACAAATAAATCATTGTGATGGACCATATTAACATATTGAAAGATAAAAGCCATATAATTATCTCAATAGATGCAGAGAAAGACTTTGAAAAACTTCAACATCCATTTATGATTAAAAAAAATAAAAGAAAAAATCTCCAGAAAGCAGGCATAGAAGGAAATTGCTTCAACATAATAAAAGTCATCTAGAATAAACACACAGCAAAGATTTTCCTCAGTGGATAAAAATTGAAAGCATTCCGCCTAAAATCAAAAAGAAGAAAAGGATGCCCACTCACCATTACTATTCAGCATAGTTTTGGGAGTCTTAGCCATAGTAATCAGAGATGAAACAGAAATAAAAGAAATGCAGAATGGAAAAGAAGAAATAAAACTCTCACTGTTTGCAGATGCATAATCCTTTAATAGAAAATCCTAAAGACACCACCAGAAAATTATCAGATCTAATCAGTGAATATAGCAAATGTTCAAGGTATAAAACTAACACACTGAAATCCCTTGCATTCCTATATACTAACAATGAGAAGAGATCTCTAGTCCCTCCCATTCTGTTGTTTTCCTCTGTTTCTTCGCATTGATCACTGAAGAAGGCTTTCTTATCTCTTCTCGTTTTTCTTTGGGACTCTGCATTCAGATGCTTATATCTTTCCTTTTCTCCTTTGCTTTTCACCTCTCTTCTTTTCACAGCTATTGTAAGACCTCCCCAGACAGCCATTTTGCTTTTTTTGCATTTCTTTTAAATGGGGATGGTCTTGATCCATGTCTCCTGTACAATGTCACAAACCTCATTCCATAGTTCATCAGGCACTCTATCAGATCTAGGCCCTTAAATCTATTTCACACTTCCACTGTATAATCAGAAGGGATTTGATTTAGGTCATACCTGAATGGTCTAGCGGTTTTCCCTACTTTCTTTGATTTAAGTCTGAATTTGGTAAAAAGAGTTCATTATCTGAGCCACAGTCAGCTCCTGGTCTTGTTTTTGTTGACTGTATAGAGCTTCTCCACTTTTGGCTGCATAGAATATAATCAATCTGATTTTGGTGTTGACCACCTGGTGATGTTCATGTGGAGAGTCTTCTCTTGTGTTGTTGGAAGAGGGTGTTTGTTATTACCAGTGCATTTTCTAGGCAAAACTCTATTAGTTTTTGCCCTGCTTCATTCCACATTCCAAGGCCAAATTTGTCTGTTACTCCAGGTGTTTCTTGACTTCATACTTTAGCATTTCAGTACCCTATAATGAAAAGTACACCTTTTTTGGGTGTTAGTTCTAAAAAGTCTTGTAGGTCTTCATAAAACTGTTAAACTTCAGCTTTTTCAGTGTTACTGGTTGGGGCATACACTTGGATAACTGTGATTTTGAATGATTTGTCTTAGAGACGAACAGAGATCATTCTGTCATTTTTGAGATTGCATCCAGTACTGCATTTCGGACTCTTTTGTTGACTATGATGACTACTCCATTTCTTCTGAGGGATTCCTGCCCACAGTAGTAGCTATAATGGTCATCTGAGTTAAATAAACCCATTCCAGTCCATTTTAGTTCACTGATTCCTAAAATGTTGACATTCACCCTTGCCATCTCTTGTTTGACCACTTCCAATTTGCCTTGATTCATGGGCCTGACATTCCAGGTTCCTATGCAATATTGCTCTTTACAGTATCAGATCTTGCTTCTATCACCAGTCACATCCACAACTGGGTATTGTTTTTTGTTTGGCTCCATCCCATCATTCTTTCTGGAGTTATTTCTTCACTGATCTGCAGTAGCATATTGGGCACCTAATGACCTGGGGAGTTCTTCTTTTGGTATCCTATCATTTTGCCTTTTCATACTGTTCATGGGTTCTCAAGGCAAGAATACTGAAGTGGCTTGTCATTCACTTCTNTGTTTGGCTCCATCCCATCATTCTTTCTGGAGTTATTTCTTCACTGATCTGCAGTAGCATATTGGGCACCTAATGACCTGGGGAGTTCTTCTTTTGGTATCCTATCATTTTGCCTTTTCATACTGTTCATGGGTTCTCAAGGCAAGAATACTGAAGTGGCTTGTCATTCACTTCTCCAGTGGACCATGTTGTTGTGTCAAACATCTCCACCATGACCCGCCTATCTTGGGTTGTCCCACAGGCATGGCTTGGTTTCACTACGTTAGACAAGGCTGTGGTCCTAGTCTGATTAGATTGACTATTTTTCTGTGAGTATGGTTTCAGTGTGTCTGCCCTTTGATGCCCTCTTGCAACACCTAAAATCTTACTTGGGTTTCCCTTACCTTGGGTGTGGGGTATCTCTTCACGGCTGCTCCAGCAAAGCACAGCCACTGCTCCTTACCTTGGAAGAGGGGTATCTCCTTATCCCTCCAAGAAAAGATAAGAAGGCCTTCATCAATGATCATTACAAAGAATTAGAGGAAAACAACAGAATGGGAAAGACTAGAGATCTCTTCAAGAAAGTTAGTGATACCAAGGGAATATTTCATGCAAAGATGGGCATGATAAACGACAGAAATGGTCTTGACAAAACAGAAGCAGAGATATTAAGAAGAGGTGCCAACAATACATGGAAGAACTGTACAAAAAAGATCTTCATGTCCCAGATAAGCATGATGATGTGATCACTCATCTAGAGCCAGACATCTTGGAATGTGAAGTCAAGTGGGCCTTAGAAAGCATCACTACGAACAAAGCTAGTGGAGCTGATGGAACTCCAGTTGAGCTGTTTCAAATCCTGAAAGATGATGCTGTGAAAGTACTGCACTCAACATGCCAGCAAATTTTGAAAACTCAGCAGTGGCCACAGGACTGGAAAAGATCAGTTTTTATTCCAATTCCAAAGAAAGGCAATGCCAAAGAATGCTCAAACTGCTGTACAATTGCACTTATCTCACATTCTAGTAAAGTAATGCTCAAAATTCTCCAAGCCAGGCTTCAGCAATACATAAACCATGAACTCTCTGATGTCAAGCTGGTTTTAGAAAAGGCAGAGGAACCAGAGATCAAATTGCCAACATCTGGTGGATCATGGAAAAAGCAAGAGAGTTCCAGAAAAACATCTATTTCTGCTTGATTGACTATGTCAAAGACTTTGACTGTGTGGATCACAGTAATCTGTGGAAAAGTTCTGAAAGAGATGGGAATATCAGACCACCTGCCCTGCCTGTTGAGAAATCTGTATGCAGGTCAGGAAGCAACACTTAGAACTGGGCATGGAACAACAGACTGGCTCCAAATAGGAAAAGGAGTATATCAAGGCTCTGTATTGTCACCCTGCTTATTTAACTTTTATGCTAGTACATCATGAGAAATGCTGGACTGGAAGAAACACAAGATGGAATCAAGATTGCTGCAAGAAATATCAATAACCTCAGATATGCAGATGACACCACCCTTATGGCAGAAAGTGAAGAGTACATAAAAAGCTTCTTGATGAAAGTGAAAGAGGAGAGCAAAAATCTTGGCTTAAAGCTCAACATTCTGAAAACGAAGATCATGGCATCTGGTCCCATCACTTCATGGGAAATAGATGGGGAAACAGTGGAAACAGTGTCA
>SJYB01006382.1:0-10918 GCA_006408585.1 Antidorcas marsupialis
TTTTTAAGGAATCTCCACACTGTTTTCCATAGTGGCTGTACTAGTTTGCATTCCCACCAGCAGTGTAGGAGGGTTCCCTTTTCTCCACACCCTCTCCAGCATTTATTGCTTGTAGACTTTTGGATCACAGCCATTCTGACTGGTGTGAAATGGTACCTCATTGTGGTTTTGATTTGCATTTCTCTGATAATGAGTGATGTTAAGCATCTTTTCATGTGTCTGTCAGCCATCTGTATGTCTTCTTTGGAGAAATGTCTATTTAGTTCTTTGGCCCATTTTTTGATTGGGTCATGATTTTTCTGGAATTGAACTGCAGGTATTGCTTGTATATTTTTGAGATTAGTTGTTTGTTAGTTGCTTCATTTGTTATTGTTTTCTGCCATTCTGAAGGTTGTCTTTTCACCTTGCTGATAGTGCAAAACTTTTGATTTTAATTAGGTCCCATTTGTTTATTTTTGCTTTTATTTCCAATATTCTGGGAGGTGAGTCATAGAGGATCCTGCTGTGATGTATGTTGGAGAGTGTTTTGCCTATGTTCTCCTCTAGGAGTTTTATAGCTTTTGGTCTTATGTTTAGATCTTTAATCCATTTTGAGCTTTTTTTTTGTGTATGGTGTTATAAAGGGTTCTAGTTTCATTCTTTTACAAGTGGTTGACCAGTTTTCCCAGCACCACTTGTTAAAGAGATTGTCTTTAATCCATTGTATATTCTTGCTTCCGTTGTGAAAGATAAGGTATCCATAGGTGTGTGGATTTATCTCTGGGCTTTCTATATTGTTCCATTGATCTATATTTCTGTCTTTGTGCCAGTACCATACTGTCTTGATGACTGTGGCTTTGTAGTAGAGCCTGAAGTCAGGCAGGTTGATTCCTCCAGTTCCCTTCTTCTTTCTCAAAATTGCTTTGGCTATTCAAGGTTTTCTGTATTTCCATACAAACTGTGAAATTATTTGTTCTAGCTCTGTGAAAAATACCGTTGGTAGCTTGATAAAGGATTGCATTGAATCTATAAATTGCTTTGGGTAGTATAGTCATTTTCACTATATTGATTCTTCTAATCCATGAACATGGTATTATTCTCCATCTATTAGTGTCCTCTTTGATTTCTTTCATCAGTGTTTTATAGTTTTCTATATATAGATCTTTAGTTTCTTTAGGTAGATATATTCCTAAGTATTTTATTCTTTTCATTGCAATGGTGAATAGAATTGTTTCCTTAATTTCTCTATTTTCTCATTATTAGTGTATAGGAATGCAAGGGATTTCTGAGTGTTGATTTTATATCCTGCAACTTTACTATATTCATTGATTAGCTCTAGTAATTTTTTGGTAGAGTCATTAGGCTTTTCTATGTAGAGGATCATGTCATCTGCAAACAGTGAGAGTTTTACTTCTTTTCCAATTTGGATTCTTTTTATTTCTTTTTCTGCTCTGATTGCTGTGGCCAAAACTTCAAGAACTATGTTGAATAGTAGTGGTGAAAGTGGGCACCCTTGTCTTGTTCCTGAGTTTAGGGGAAATGCTTTCAATTTTTCACCATTGAGGATAATGTTTGCTGTGGGTTTGTCATATATAGCTCTTATTATGTTGAGGTATGTTCCTTCTATTTCTGCTTTCTGAAGAGTTTTTATCATAGATGAATGTTGAATTTTGTCAAAGGCCTTCTCTGCATCTATTGAGATAATCATAAGACTTTTATTTTTCAATTTTTTTAATGTGGTGTATTATATTGATTTGTGGATTTGAAGAATCCTTGCATCCCTGGATAAAGCCCACTTGGTCATGGTGTATAATCTTTTTAATGTGTTGTTGGATTCTGACTGCTAGAATTTTGTTAAGAATTTTTGCATCTATGTTCATCAGTGATATCGGCCTGTAGTTTTCTTTTTTGGTGGCATCGTTGTCAGGTTTTGGTATTAGGCTGATGACGGCCTCATAGAATGAATTTGGAAGTTTCCCTTCCTCTGCAGTTTTCTGGAAGAGTTTGAGTAGGATAGGTGTTAGCTCTTCTCTGTTTTGGTAGAATTCAGCTGTGAAGCCATCTGGACCTGGGCTTTTGTTTGCTGGAAGATTTCTGATTACAGTTTCAATTTCCATGCCTGTGATGGGTCTTTTAAGATTTTCTATTTCTTCCTGGTTCAGTTTTGGAAAGTTGTACTTTTCTAAGAATTTGTCCATTTCTTCCATGTTGTCCATGTTATTGGCATATAATTGCTGATAGTAGTTGTTTTAATGATCTTTTGTATTTCTGTGTTGTCTGTTGTGATGTCTCCATTTTCATTTCTAATTTTATTGATTTGATTTTTCTCTCTTTGTTTCTTGGTGAGTCTGGCTAATGGCTTGTCAATTTTATTTATCCTTTCAAAGAGCCAGCTTTTGGCTTTATTGATTTTTACTATGGTCGCTTTTGTTTCTTTCACACTTATTATCGCCCTAATTTCTGTCCTAATTTTTAAGATTTCTTTCCTTCTACTAACCCTGCAATTTTTCATTTCTTCCTTTTCTAGTTGCTTTAGGTATAGAGTTAGGTTATTTATTTGACTTTTTTCTTTTTTTCTTGAGGTATGCCTGTATTGCTATCAACTTTCCCCTTAGCACTGCTTTTACAGTGTCCCACAGGTTTTGGGCTGTTATGTTTTCATTTTCATTCATTTCTATGCATATTTTGATTTCTTTTTTGATTTCTTCTGTGATTTGTTGGCTATTCAACAGTGTGTTGTTCAGCCTCCATATGTTGGAATTTTTAATAATTTTTCTCCTGTAATTGAGGTCTAATCTTACTGCACTGTGATCAGAAAAGATGCTTGGAATGATTTCAATTCTTTTGAATTTACCAAGGCTAGATTTATAGCCCAGGATGTGATCTAACCTGGAGAAGGTTTCATGTGCGCTTGAGAAAAAGGTGAAATACATTGTTTTGGGGTGAAATGTCCTATAGATATCAGTTAGGTCTAACTGATATCTTGTATCATTTAAAGTTTGTGTTTCCAGAGACACAGAGGTATAGAATGGACTTTTGGCCTCTGAGGGAGAGGGAGGGATGCTTTGGGAGAATGGCATTGAAACATCTGTACTATCATGTAAGAAATGACATGTCAGTCTATGTTCGATACAGGATACAGGATGCTTGGGGCTGGAGCATGAGGATGATCCAGAGAGACAATATGGGGTGGGAAGTGGGAGAGGGTTTCAGGATTGGGAGCTCGTGTACCCCTGTGGCTGATTCATGTCAATGTATGGCAAAACCAATACAGTATTGTAACGTAAAATAAAGTTAAAAGAAAATAAAAAAAAATAAAGTTTGTTTTTCCTTGTTAATTTTCTGTTTAATTGATCTATCCATAGGTGTGAGTGGGGTATTAAAGCCTCCCACTATTATTGTGCTATTGTTAATTTCCCCTTTCATACTTGTTAGCATTTGTCTTACATATTGTGGTGCTCCTGTGTTGAGTGCATATATATTTATAATTGCGATATCTTCTTCTTGGATTGATCCTTTGATCATTACGTAGTGTCCTTCTTTGTCTCTTTTCACAGCCTTTGTTTTAAAGTCTGTTTTATCTGATATGAGTATAGTTACTCCTGCTTTCTTTTGGTCTCTATATGCGTGGAATATCTTTTTCCAGCCCTTCACTTTCAGTCTGTATGTGTTCCCTGTTTTGAGGTGGGTCTCTTGTAGACAACATATATAGAAGTCTTTTTTTTTTTTTAATGCATTCAGCCATTCTTTGTCTTTTGTTTGGGGCATTCAACCCATTTACATTTAAGGTAATTTTTGATAAGTATGATCCCATTACCATTTACTTTATTGTTTTGGGTTCGAGTTTATACACCCTTTTTGTTTTTCCTGTCTAGAGAATATCCTTTAGCATTTGTTGGAGAGCTGGTTTGATGGTGCTGAATTCTCTCAGATGTTGCTTGTCTGTAAAGCTTTTGATTTCTCCTTCATATTTGAATGAGATCCTTGCTGGGTTTACTGTACCTGGATTTACTGTATCTGGGCTGTAGGTTATTTTCTTTAATCACTTCAAGTATATCTTGCCATTCCCTTGTGTGCTGTTTTTTTTTTTTTTACCTTGCTGCTTTATAATATTTGTTCTTTGTGTTTGATCTTTGTTAATTTGATTAATATGTGTCTTAGGGTGTTTCTCCTTGGGTTAACCCCGTTTGGGACTCTCTGCATTTCTTGTACTTGGGTGATTATTTCCTTATCCATTTTAGGGAAGTTTTCAACTATTATCTCCTCAAGTATTTTCTCACAATCTTTCTTTTTGTCTTCTTCTTCTGGGGCTCCTATAATTCGAATGTTGGGGCGTTTAATATTGTCCTGGAGGTCTCTGAGATTTTCCTCATTTCTTTTAATTCTTTTTTCCTCTCTGATTCATTTATTTCTACCATTCTATCTTCTACTTCACTAATCCTATCTTCTGCCTCTGTTATTCTATTTGTTGCCTCCAGAGTGTTTTTGATCTCATGTATTCCATTATTCATTATATACTGACTTTTTTATTTTTTCTAAGTCTTTGTTAAACCTTTCTTGCATCTTCTCAATCCTTGTCTCCAGGTTATTTACCTGTGATTCCATTTTGATTTCAAGATTTTGGATCATTTTCACTATCATTACTCGGAATTGTTTATCAGGTAGAGTCCCTATCTGTTCCTCTTTTGTTTGATTTGTTGGGCATGTCTCCTGTCCCTTTACCTGCTGGGTATTCCTCTGTCTCTTCATCTTGTTTATATTGCTGAGTTTGGGGTAACCTTTCTGTATTTTGGCAGTTTGTGGAGTTCTCATTATTGTGGAGTTTCCTCACTGTGGATGGGATTGTACAGGTGGCTTGTCAAGGTTTCTTGTTTAGGGAAGCTTGTGTAGGTGTTCTGGTGGGTGGAGCTGGATTTCTTCTCTCTGGAGTGCAATGAAGCATCCACTAATGAGTTATGAGAAGTCAATGGTTTTGGAGTAGCTTTGGGCAGCCTGTATAATGCAGCTCAGGTCTGTGTTCCTGTGTTGCTGGAGAATTTGTGTGGTATGTCTTGCTCTGGAACTTGTTGGCCCTTGGGTGGTGCTTGGTTTCAGTGTAGGTGTTTGATGAGCTCCTGTCTATTAATGTTCCCTGGAGTCAGGATTTCTCTGGTGTTCTCAGGATTTGGGCTTAAGCCTCCTGCTTCTGGTTTTCAGTCTTATTTTTGCAGTAGTCTCAAGACTTCTCCTTCTATACAGCACTGTTGATAAAACATCTATGTTAAAGATGAAAAGTTTATCCACAGTGAGGAACACCCAGAGAGGTTCACAGAGTTAAAAGGAGAAGAGAAGAGGGAGAAGGGAGTTAGAGGTGACCCAAATGAGATGAGGTGGGATCAAAAGAGGAGAAAGCAAGCTAGCCAGTAATCACTTCCTGATGTATGCTCCACAGTTTGGATTGCTCAGAAATGTTCATGGAGTTATACAGAGAGAGAAGAGGGAGGAAGGAGACAGAGGTGGCCAGGAGGATAAAGGGGGGAATCAAAAAGAGAGAGACAGATCCAGCCAGTAACCAGTTCCCTAAGTGTCTCCACCATCTGGACACACAGAGATTCAGTGTTGGGTAGAGAAGAGAAGGGGGAGAGAGGAGACAGAGGAGACCTGGTGGAGAAAAAGGAGAGTCCAAAGGGGGAGAGAGCAGTCAAGCCAGTAATCTTGCTCCCAAGTAAAAATGGGTACTGAAAATTGGGTTCTTAAAGGTACAAAATTGATAACAAATACCAAAAAGCAAAGATTAAAAATCTAGAGTAGAGGTTGGATTTTCAAAAATACAATATTAAAGAAAAGAAGAAGAAGAAAAAAAACAAGACAAATTCACAAGAATTATATATATATATGAAGTTTGCTTTAAAAATAGTTTTTTTTTTGCAAAGCAATAGTAGGTTATAAAAATGAAAATTAAAAGAGTAACAGAGGATTTTAAAATTTTAAAAAAATTAAAAAAAGAAAAGAATGATCATAAAAATAGTAAAAATATATCTAGGACTTTCTCTGGTGTTGTTGTGGGCAGTGTGGGGTCAGTTCATTTTTGGATAGTTTTTTGGTCCAGCTTATATTTCTCAAGACCTATAGGCCCCTTCCTATGTAGTCGGTACTAACTACAGGGTTTTAATCTATTGCACCTGTCACTTACAACGTGGTTCCCTCTGTTTTAGCCTCTTCTGTTTGCTGGTCTCTTCAGTGTCTGATTTCTGACCTAACACAAGGGGAGGCAGTGGTGGACACATTTTTTAGGTTCACTTGTGCAGTTGTGCTGTGGGTAGGGAGAGATGCTGCAAGCAAATAACACTGGCATGTGTTCGCAGTGTCTCAGCCATACTGGGCCTGCCCCCACTCATGGCTCGTGTGCCCTCCTTCTCACACTGCTCAGGCTGTAGGTTGCTCCATCAGGAACCATCTGAGGCTGGCCCTTGGCTGCATGCACTTTCCAGGTCTAAGCCTCTCAGGTTTAGGCACTGGGTAGTCCTCAGAGGCACAGACTTGGTTGGGCCCGTGTTTTGTGCCCTTCCCAGGTCTGAGCAGCTCAGGTGATGAGGTGTTTGGCGAGCACAGTTGCTGTGACTTATTGCCTCCCCTGTCCCTGCCACTTGGTTTTCTGGGTGTACAACTGGTGCACGTTTTCAGGCGGATGTTGACAGTTCAGAACCCTAAGTCTTAGTTAGCAAAGAAGCCTGCTTGCAGTTTGGTAGATAATGTCTCTTTGGGGCTGTGATTGCCCCCTTCTGGCTCTGGCTGCCTGTCACTGGAGGTGGATGGTCTGCAGCCAGCTATCTCTGTTCAGTTCTTTGTTTTGTGCGTGGGCCTGGTGGTGTCTCAGGTTAGGATTTTTTGCATGGTAGCTATCCCACTGTCTGGTTTGCTAGCCCAAGTTAGTTCACTCAGTTTGCCCTCGCGGCATTCAGGCCAGATCCTTACTCTAAGCAATGCAGCCCGTGCCTCCCTGCCCAGCCCCCGCTTGCTAGTTGCAGGCTTCTGTGCTGCTTCTCCGCTGGGGGAGTTACCGTTGGGCTAGTAATCTGTGGGTTTTAATTATTTATTTATTTTCCCTCCCTGTTATGTTGTCCTCTGTGCTTCCAAGGCTCGCCACAGACTCAGTAGTGAGAGTGTTTCCTGGTGTTTGGAAACTTCTTTTTAAGATTCCCTTCCTGGGCCAGAGCTCCCTCCCTACTTCTTTTGTCTCTCTCTCTCTCTCTCTCTCTTTTTTTTTGTCTTTTATATTTTTTCCTACCTCCTTTTGAAGACAATGGGCTGCTTTTCTGGGTGCCTGATGTCCTCTGCCAGCATTCAGAAGTTGTTTTGTGGAATTTACTCAGCTTTTAAATGTTCTTTTGATGAATTTGTGTGGGAGAAAGTGGTCTCCCTGTCCTATTCTTGTGTCATCTTAGGACTGCCCCTCATCTCTCAGCTGTTTTAATACACTGTCTATGTTTGTCACTGATAAAGAATTTGCCTGCAATGCTGGAGACCCCAGTTCGATCCCTAGGTCAGGAAGATGGAGAAGGGCATGGCAACTCACTCCAGTATTCTTGCCTGGAGAATTCCATGGACAGAGAAGCCTGATGGGCTACAGTCCATGCAGTTGCAAAGNAGTTGTTTTGTGGAATTTACTCAGCTTTTAAATGTTCTTTTGATGAATTTGTGTGGGAGAAAGTGGTCTCCCTGTCCTATTCTTGTGTCATCTTAGGACTGCCCCTCATCTCTCAGCTGTTTTAATACACTGTCTATGTTTGTCACTGATAAAGAATTTGCCTGCAATGCTGGAGACCCCAGTTCGATCCCTAGGTCAGGAAGATGGAGAAGGGCATGGCAACTCACTCCAGTATTCTTGCCTGGAGAATTCCATGGACAGAGAAGCCTGATGGGCTACAGTCCATGCAGTTGCAAAGAGTTGGACACGACTGAGTGATTATCACAATAGGTTTGTCAAAGCTTTCCTTCCAAGGAGCAAGTGTCTTTTAATTTCATGGGTGCAGTCACCATCTTGCAGTGATTTTAGAGCCCAAGAAAATAAAGTCTGTCACTGTTTCCATTGTTTCCACATCTATTTGCAGTGAAGTGATGGGACTGGATGCCATGATCTTAGTTTTTTGAATGCTGAGTTTTAAGCCAACTTTTTCATTCTCCTCTTTCACCTTCATTAAGAGGCTCTATAGTTCCTCTTTGCTTTCTGCCATAGGGATGGTGTCATCTGCATATTTGAGATTATTGATATTTCTCCTGGCAGTCCTGATTTCAGCTTGTGCTTTATCCAGCCCATTATTTCACCTGATAGATGAGAGTAAAGTGGAAAGAGTAGGAAATAGATGGGAAAATAATAGAAAGTGGAAACAGTGACAGACTTTATCTTCTTGGGCTCCAAAGTCTCTGTGGATGGTGACTGCAGCCATGAAATTAAAGGACGTTTGCTCCTTGGAAGAAAAAATGTGACAAACCTAGATACCATATTAAAAAGCAGAGACATCACTTTGCTGAGAAAGGTCTGTATAGCCAAAGTTATGGTTTTTCCAGTAAGCATCAGAAGTATGGATGTGAGAGTTGGACCATAAAGAAGACTGAGTGCCAAAGAATTGATGATTTTGAACTGTGGTGCTGGAGATGNTCTGTATAGCCAAAGTTATGGTTTTTCCAGTAAGCATCAGAAGTATGGATGTGAGAGTTGGACCATAAAGAAGACTGAGTGCCAAAGAATTGATGATTTTGAACTGTGGTGCTGGAGATGACTCTTAAGAGTGCTTTGAACAGCAGGGACATCAAACGAGTAAATCCTAAAGGAAACCAATCTTGAATATTCATTGGAAGGACTGATGCTGAAACTGAAACTCCAATACTTTGGCTACTTGATTTTAAGAGCCAGTTCATTGGAAAAGACGCTGATGCTGGGAAAGTTTGAAGGCAGGAGGAGAAGGGGGTGACAGAAGATGAGATGGTTGGATGGCATCATCGATTCAATGGACATGAATTTGAGGAAACTTCAGGAGATGGTAAATAACAGGAGTCTGGTGTGCTGCAGTCGATGTTTCAAAGAGCTAGACATGACTAGAGAATATTACACCTATTGAAATCAGTCAGGCAGAGTAAGGCAAATACTCTTATGATCTTACTTACATGTAATATAAGTAATTAGAAGTTTTGGATTAGCAGATACAACCACTGTGCATAAAATAGATTAGCAACAAGAACCTACTTTATAGTCAGTATTTTAGAAATTATAGTCAGTATTTTGTAATAACCTATAATGGAAAGGCATCTGAAAAAATAACTGGGTCACTATGATGTATACCTGAAATTAGCATGATACTATGCTTCAATTAAATGTATATACCTTTGTGTGTGTCTCTCTGTGTGTCTTTTAGGGTCAGCAGGCCAGCACCACATTGGGGTGACCACCCTTACCTGTCCTCCTTACTCATCTATACAGTTTCACTCTACTCAGAAGATAGTTTGCAATGGCTCCTAACAAGAGAATCCTCTTATTTTCAATGTTATCTCTTAGTGGTTGTGTGAGATGTTAATATTTTGAGAAACTGAATGGAGGCTATATTGGATTTCTCTATATTATCTTTGCAACTTTTTTAAAAATCTAAGTTAATACAAAGTTAGGCCATGAAATAGGTGACCATTATGTCAACAGTCTCCTGTAAACTCCTGAGAGTTTTGTAAGGGCGAAATGGAATATATTTAATTCAGTTTGCATCAGTTTAACCTAAAGGAGTAAAGGAAGTTCAGTTCAGTTCAGTCACTCAGTCGTGTCCTACTCTTTGCGACTCCATGAATCGCAGCACGCCAGGCCTCCCTGTTCACTACCATCTCTTGGAGGTCACTTAGACTCACGTCCATCGAGTCCATGATGCCATCCAGCCATCTCATCCTCAGTCGTCCCCTTCTCCTCCTGCCCCCAATCCCTCCCAGCATCAGAGTCTTTTCCAATGAGTCAACTCTTCGCATGAGGTGGCCAAAGTACTGGAGTTTCAGCTTTAGCATCGTTCCTTCCAAAGAAATCCCAGGGTTGATCTCCTTCAGAATGGACTGGTTGGATCTCCTTGCAGTCCAAGAGACTCTCAAGAGACTTCTCCAACACCACAGTTCAAAAGCATCAATTCTTGGCGCTCAGCCTTCTTCACAGTCCAACTCTCACATCCATACATGACCACAGGAAAAACCATAGCCTTGACTAGACGGACCTTAGTCGGCAAAGTAATGTCTCTGCTTTTGAATATGCTATCTAGGTTGGTCATAACTTTTCTTCCAAGGAGTAAGCGTCTTTTAATTTCATGGCTGCAGTCACCATCTGCAGTGATTTTGGAGCCCCCAAAAATAAAGTCTGACACTGTTTCCACTGTTTCCCCATCTATTTCCCATGAAGTGATGGGACCAGATGCCATGATCTTCGTTTTCTGAATGTTGAGCTTTAAGCCAACTTTTTCACTCTCCTCTTTCACTTTCATCAAGAGGCTTTTTAGTTCCTCTTCACTTTCTGCCATAAGGGTGGTGTCATCTGCATATCTGAGGTTATTGATATTTCTCCTGGCAATCTTGATTCCAGCTTGTGTTTCTTCCAGTCCAGCATTTCTCATGATGTACTCTGCATATAATTAAATAAGCAGGGTGACAACATACAGCCTTGACATACTCCTTTTCCTACTTGGAACCAGTCTGTTGTTACATGTCCACTTCTAACTGTTGCTTCCTGACCTGCATACAGATTTCTCAAGCGGCACGTCAGGTGGTCTGGTATTCCCATCTCTTGCAGAATTTTCCACAGTTTATTGTGATCCACACAGTCAAAGGCTTTGGCATAGTCAATAAAGCAGAAATAGATGTTTTTCTGGAACTCTCTTGCTTTTTCCATGATCCAGCGGATGTTGGCAATTTGATCTCTGGTTCCTCTGCCTTTTCTAAA
>SJYB01006382.1:10939-35177 GCA_006408585.1 Antidorcas marsupialis
ATCCACACAGTCAAAGGCTTTGGCATAGTCAATAAAGCAGAAATAGATGTTTTTCTGGAACTCTCTTGCTTTTTCCATGATCCAGCGGATGTTGGCAATTTGATCTCTGGTTCCTCTGCCTTTTCTAAAATCAGCTTGAACATCAGGGAGTTCACGGTTCACATATTGCTGAAGCCTGGCTTGGAGAATTTTGAGCATTACTTTACTAGCATGTGAGATGAGTGCAGTTGTGCAGTAGTTTGAGCATTCTTTGGCATTGCCTTTCTTTGTAATTGGAATGAAAAGAGAGCAAAGGAAAGCTGTTAAATTCTCATTTTCAAGTTCAAGTAAACAAGACAGTAATGGTTCCATTATTTTAGTTCATGAGAAGGAAAATAGCTAAAAATTACAAGTTTAGATCAGAGACTCTTGAGAGAAAAGTAGTGGAATGGTGGACTATGAGGCCAGATTTTAAAATGAGTGAGGACGTGGGAACATTTCTGTATATAAATAATGGTGTCTTTCAGTGAGGCTGCATGGCTGAGAGAATATTATTTATAGATGCAGAAATCTGCATATGCTCTTAGGATTTCGAGGAAAATTCAATAATAATACATCTGGGATGCCAGAAATAGACCTGTGATTCAGAGACAGTAAATAGAATGAACAGTGATCATCATGCATTTATCACACAGTTTCAGCAGTTCCTGAATTGGTTTCATCTATAACCCTGCCTGCTTGCTCCCTCCCACACTGTTTTGAAGCAAGTCTTGAACAGGTATAATATCCTTCATGTAGATTTTAGTATGTATCTCTAAGAGATCCCCTTTAAAAAATAACCACCAGCAGTTTTATCCCCCCAAATAATAACAATAATCTCTAATCTCATAAAATACCCAGTTTCTTTTCAAAACTCCAATTAGTTCATATATGTAATAAATGATTTTATTTTCTTACAGTTTGGAGCAAGATATAAAGAAATTCAAACCATTATAATTAGACAGTGTCTTTTAAATGTTTGTCATAGACTTTGCCCCCTGAAATTTATGTATTTAAAAAATCTAGATCATTTGCTTTAGTTTCTGAGTGTTATCACAAAATACCATACTGAATGGCTGAAACAATGAACACTTCTGGAGTCTGGGAGGACCACATCAAGATACTTATCATCTTCATTTTGATCTTGCTTATGTACAAAACCATGCTGGCTCACTTTGTTTTCACTTGTAAGTAGATTTCGATCAGTCTTTAAATCGGGTAAGATTAATTGCTGACACTTGCTGAGCAAGTGGACTATTCTCACTAATAGAATTTCCTACCGAGAGCCTGCGACTCCATCAGAGCAGGAAGTCTGCCTCAGTGACCAGTGGATGGGGAAGAGAGCAGTCTGAATGGAAGGGAAACACTGTAAACATCTACTTGTAGATAGTGAACCTGTTCTACCTCAAGATGCATCACCCAGGTTAATGTAAAGGACATTTGCCAGGAGTCCAGATTGGTGAGGCAGGAGAGAACTGAGTGAACATGGGCCTATCTGAACCAGTGTTCAGACATGGATGTTTCCAGCTTTTCACCGAGCAAGGCTTGCTCAGTTTAGAAAATGGTAAGGAGGAAACTGTTTTTAACTTCGGCATGTCACAGACAGTCTCCCTTCCTGGTGCTCCCTACATCCACTTATGGCCTCCTTTCTGCTCTGACCTAAGCCTGGAAAGGGCCTGGGGCTCAGTCACACTGGGAAACAATATAAAAAGATCAGTGTTTTCACTTTGCACAGGAGCTGGGATTATACTGATCTCAGAGGGAGAGATCCTAATTCCCTGCCCAGGAATTAAACGTGGGGAACTTGGATAAAAACCAAGAGTCCTAGCCACTAGACAACCAGGGGCTAGAGGCAAGAAGCAAAAGTGGCCTGGGCTCTTGCCCCTGTTTGTAAGCAAGACTGTTTCAAGGAGGCAAAAACTTTAAAGACAGGTCCAACATTTATGATTTGATACATAGCACAATGTATGGGAGAGCACACAGGAAACCAGTTTGTTCATTCAGCTCAGAAGGAGGGCAGAGATACACACCGAGAGAAGAGTGCAGAGTGAGTGAGGAGGAACACAGTCTGGACATGTTTAAATCACTTCTAGGTGACAAAGACCTTCTAGGGTCTTTGTTTACCTTTGGCCATGTTTCTTTCTTCACACCTGACTGGTCCACACACCTTCCCAAAGATGTGTGTGCAACTTTCTTCTCATATGTATCCCTCCATAGAGGCCTATGGGTGCATGTCCACACTTATTATGAGGTGGGATCCCTTCCCTTTTCAACCCCAAAGAAGACTTCCTGAATATGTGCAGACAGGGAAGTCTTCCTTGACCTCAGGAGTGGGCACCTTTCCTCTTTGCTTTAGCAGAACTCAGCTTTTACCACTAGCTTTGTCCTTGGAGTGTCTGGTTAAGAACAAAGCTTGAATTTTACTCTGCTTAAAAAATACCAGGTGTCTGGCCCAGAGGCCCGCTATCTCCTACCTCAATACTGACTGAGTGGAGATGGTGAGAGGTAGGCATGGACAGAGCCGGAGTGAAGAGGGCCTGAGGGCACATAAGTGAGCAAGGGATTCTTAGCTAAGGTCCTGGTATGAGATCGCAGGGGATCTCTCATCCAAGCTCTCTTCACCACATGGCCTGTCCAGAAGTGCTGAGAGGCTCCCATGGAGATGATGTTGGCCCAGAGCAAGTCATTCACTGTCAGAAATGGAGAAGGCCTTGTCCCTGAGATAGAGCTGGGTTTCCAAGAAACACTTTTGAAATAGTCCACTATTTATGAGATCTTAGGCATTGAACATGCTTGCTGAGTATCTCATACAATCAACCTGATCCTTTTTTTTATACTTCTTCCTGTGCTTAAAAAATCCAGTGGGTTTTTGGCTCGCTGGAGATGACTTCATTTTGTCTCATAGTGATGTTAACTGGCAGATGACAGGTGCTGTCCACTGCACACTGCTCACTTGCTCTTAACAGAGGACTGAGGAGGACCATATGGCAGGTGAGAGAGCTCCTTAGTCCTCCGGAGGACAGGGTGGAAGGTGTTTGTGGATGCCTCATTGCAGAAATGCCAACCACAGCCAGGGTTGGGTGGAGGTGTTGGTCACGTGTGTCTGTATCTGCCACCTTCCATCTGTCTTTTCAGTGTCCTCTCCTCTTCCTGTGCTCCCTCTTCTCCTCTCTTTCTCTCTCATCAGCACTCTCACCTTCTCTTGCCTTTCATCTCCCTCCCTCCAATTCCTCTGTGCTTTAGCACAATTTTCAGACAGGCTGTTTCTTTAAGGGTGGACCCCTGGTCATCAGTCCAGACCTGGCTCACATTCTCCCAACCCAGGAGGAGAGGACATTCTCAAGCTTCTAGAGAAATCCCAGAGAGGAATTCCAGATGAGTCATGTTCATCTTTGGATCAGCCATAGTGGCCAGAAGTTGGTTCTGTGGGGACTGTGATTAGCTCAGCAGTCCTGCAGCCAGAGAGGAGGATTGCAGTGAATGACAACCCCCTTTTTGGCACTGTCACTGAAGTTAGGGAGGAGCAAGTAAATGATACTCTACTAGCCCTAATATATTAAGCTTTTAAAAATAACCTGTGTAATTACCAGAATGTCTTAGCGTGTCTTAAACTCAAAAGATGCTTTAATGGCATGGTTGAAAATTTTCTTTCTGATCAATTTTTCCTTGCTCTAATTTGTAATGTATACATTGAATAATATTTTAAAGTTATAAATACTCTATAAAAATCATTACTAATTGTTGTTTGAGTATGGAGTGGTAGTAATGTATTTTTGGCTTTTTCTGATGACTTATATGATTTAATAGATATATTTCTTGAAATGGTGAGTTTCTAGTCTATGGGGGAAAGTCTGCTGTCTTTCTAATCAATGGGGTGTGAAAAACACAAGTATTTTCAGACCAGAGTTTTTATTGGCTGCCCAGGTAAGTGTTAGTGGTAAAGAATCCACCTCCAAACAGGAGATGTAAGAGACTCAGGTTTGATCCCTGGGTTGGCTAGGCCCCATGGAAAAGGGCATGGGAACTCACTCCAGTATTCTTACCTGGAGAATCCCTTGTAGCCTGGTGGGCTACAGTCCATGGGGTCTCAAAGAATCAGACATGACTAAAATGACTTAGCATGCACACACGCTTGCTGGCTTGAGCCTTAGACAGGCATGGCTTCAGAGTTAACAAAGTGGAGACAGTAATAGCTGTCCTGCAGAGAGACTATAACTGAACAAAGTTCTTAGAGTATGTACGGCAGTGTCTCCATGCTCAATATTCAGTGGCTGTTGTCCATCATTTAATATAAATGACCTCCTGATTATGATGACCCACAAGGTCATGTGACATTCTGACAAGGCATGTTAAGAACATATCTGTAAATGTAAGGCATTATTGTGATGCAGTTGCCTTCTTGGTTGGTAAAATGTCTTGATTCTGAGTCTAAGGATGAACTTTTGTTTGAAGATGCTGAAGTGACTTGTCCTGTCTTGGTTTTAAATCATGTTCTACTCCTCTTGATGCTTTAGACAGCTGACCCATTGGTTTTGTCTTGAGTCAGAAAAATTTTTTTTCATGTATGTCGAACTAGGCTTGTACACTTATTAATTAGAGGTCTGTCTCCAAAGAAATCTGGACTCATTATTATTGAGCAACACAAAATATGAAAAATAATTTTTTTTAATGTGAGCTTGACTCTATCCAGGGGTTGGGGACAAGCTGACATGAATGCTGCCCAAGCACATTGTCCATGTGTGAGGACCCAGGGGACCCATCTCATCTCCAGGGGGCCATCAGCATCACTGTCCACTTGGGAGGCCCAGGGAGCTTGGGGGATAGGAGCTAGGTGACTTAGTAAAGAGTGATGGAGGCACTGGTGCTTTTCTTTCCTTTTTTTTTGTATTAAAAAAATTTGTTTTGGAGTATAGTTATTGTGCAATGTTGTGTTAGTTTCTGCTATACAGCAAAGTGAATCAGCTATACATGTATGTGTGTATATATATTATATATATGATATCCCCTCTGTTGACACATGCTTTTCCACAGTGATGGAGGGATCATGGTCCTGGGGGAGATAGTTGTGCCCAAAACAGCTTCATTGCCGGCAAATGCTCTGTTATGGAGAAGGCAATGGCACCCCACTCCAGTGTTCTTGCCTGGAGAATCCCAGGGATGGGGGGCCTGGTGGGCTGCCGTCTGTGGGGTTGCACAGAGTTGGGCATGACTGAAGCAACTTAGCAGCAGTAGCTCTGTTTCAGCTGAACTCGGTCTTTAGGCAGAGTCCAGTTGTGTGACATGTGGTCATCATCTCATTCCATGTTGAGTTTCCAAGCCCAGGAGATCCTCAGTCGTTTGATGGTGACCCTGTCTCTCTGGAGCTGACAGCCTAGCCCTGGTACAGTGTGATGGGTGGGGGAAAGCAACAAGGGGGATCAGTTCCTCCAGAATTCTGTTGATGCAGATCTGATTAGGAGCGTACCAGGTTGTCCTGGGGTGAGAGTGTCCTAGACGAGGAGACCAATCTCCAGGAGCCAGGCCTCAAGCCCCATCATGCAGTGAGGCCTGTTATCATTTCATTTGTAGCTTGAGACATTTTAATTTACTAAATCAGTGACGGCATTAGTAAGGGTTGTGCTTAAAGTGCTGTCTAACTTAATTTGCTGGTTTAATTTACTCTGAGGAACCAGGAGAAAAGGCAGCTACTCCTCCCACTGTACAGGCAAGGGGCAGTCGGATCTGGTCTCAACCCCATTGGTCTGGGTTGGAGGAAAAGTGTCTGTGTTCCCTGCCTTAGGATATTGCACATCAAACTGAAGGTGCCTCATACACTGCTAACATTCCTTTCCCCATTATTTGTATGCATATGACCTATGCGTTCAGATTGGAATGGGGTATCATCAGAGTAGAAGGAAGCAACCATTTTCAAAGCAATGAAAAGTAAACTTGAGCTAAAGAGACAGACTTATTGTTCTGTAATCACGTGTTCGCTGGACACCTAAGTGGAGCTGCCTCTTGGACCTCCACTCAGCACTGTCATATGCAGCAGTGCGTGAAGTTGGCCAGCCACTTACCCCTTTAATTCAGGCATCAGTTTCTAAAGAAACGACCCATAAAGAAACCTTCTTCTTAGTTCTGATCCCTGTAGCAGACGCCTTGGCTGGTAAATGACGAGACAGAACAGTGGCCAGTGGAACCTGGGAATATGTAAGGAATATGATGTATGCTCATTAAAGGAGTAATTCATAGGCATTAAGATATAATAGGCAATTAAATTCATGAATTTATTAATTCAACAAATATTTACATCCTACTGTGTGCTCAGCAAATTTCCTGGCCATGTTTATCTTACCCTTTAGTGACAGAGGCAGACAATAAAAAAGTGAACACACACATTTTTAAATTATACGTTGAAATTAGCACTATGAGGAAGGTAAAGAGTGAACCAGTTTTGCAGAATGAAAAGCAGAAGAGTTTCATTTAGAAAGTGTGATCAGAGGATGCCTTTCAGAAGAGGCAACATTTATGTTGACACCTAAAGAACTTGAGGCTGGTGAGGGGCAGGATGGTGAGCTTGGCTGTCAGAGGTGTGGGAAGGTCACAGAGCCTGACAGAAAAGATTGACCACTGTCCAGGTCATGAAATGAATCTAAGGGAACAGGCATGGGCCTGACCATTCAGGCCCTTGCAGTCATGCAAAGAGACTGGCTTTTATTGTGGGTACAGTAAAAATTCTTGCAGGGCTTTTGAAAGGGAATGACCTGATATGATTCATGCATGGAGAGACTGTTGGGCCAAGTGTGTAGGAGATGGGGGACCATGGTATTGAGAAATGAGTAGGGAGTAAATGAGATGGCCCAGGTGAAAGGTGTGATGGTCTGGACCAGAAAAGGCAGCAAGAGGTGGCAGGAAGCGGACCTTCTGCACACACATTATCTTGAGTTCCTGACTGGAGCAACTTTGGAAGTCAGAAAAGTCTGAGTCTCAGCTGCATCATGACAAGCTTATGTTAACCTGATTTTAGAAGTGAGGAAAACAAACTTCCCCCTTTCTTTCTCCTAAAATGATTTACAAAAAGCCATGGATAAGAAAAGATCTGAGACTGTGGATATCAGAAAATTTATTTTCTAAAACTACAGTTCAGTTCAGTTGCTCAGTTGTGTCTGACTCTCTGCGACCCCATGAATCGCAGCACGCCAGGCCTCCCTGTTATCGCCATCTCCCGGAGTTCACTCAGACTCACCTCCATCGAGTCCGTGATGCCATCCAGCCATCTCATCCTAGATCGTCTCCTTCTCCTCCTGCCCCCAATCCCTCCCAGCATCAGAGATTTTTCCAATGAGTCAACTCTTCTCATGAGGTGGCCAAAGTACTGGAGTTTCAGTTTAGCATCATTCCTTCCAAAGAAATCCCAGGGTTGATCTCCTTCAGAATGGACTGGTTGGATCTCCTTGCGGTCCAAGGGACTCTCAAGAGTCTTCTCCAACACCACAGTTCAAAAGCATCAATTCTTTGGCGCTCAGCCTTCTTCACAGTCCAACTGTCACACCCATATATGACCACAACCATAGCCTTGATGGACCTTAGTCGGCAAAGTAATGTCTCTGCTTTTGAATATACTATCTAGGTTGGTCATAACTTTTCTTCCAAGGAGTAAGCATCTTTTAATTTCATGGCTGCAGTCACCATCTGCAGTTATTTTGGAGACCCCAAAAATAAAGTCTGACACTGTTTCCACCCTTTCCCCATCTATTTCCGATGAAGTGATGGGACCGGATGCAATGATCTTCATTTTCTGAATGTTGAGCTTTAGGCCAACTTTTTCACTCTCCTCCTTCACTTTCATCAGGAGGCTTTTAAGCTCCTCTTCACTTTCTGCCATAAGGGTGGTGTCATCTGCATATCTGAGGTTATTGATATTTCTCCTGGCAATTTTGATTCCAGCTTGTGTTTCTTCCAGTCCAGCATTTCTCATGATGTACTCTGCATATAAGTTAAATAAGCACGGTGACAATATACAGCCTTGATGTACTCCTCTTCCTATTTGGAACCAGTCTGTTGTTCCATGTCCAGTTGTAACTGTTGTTTCCTGACCTGCATACAGATTTCTCAAGAGGCAGGTCAGGTGGTCTGGTATTCCCATCTCTTTCAGAATTTTCCACAGTTTCTTGTGATCCACACAGTCAAAGGCTTTTACATAGTCAAGAAAGCAGAAATAGATGTTTTTCTGGAACTCTCTCGTTTTTTCCATGATCCAGTGGATGTTGGCAATTTGATCTCTGGTTCCTCTGCTTTTTCTAAAACCAGCTTGAACATCAGGGAGTTCACAGTTCACATATTGCTAAAGCCTGGCTTGGAGAATTTTGAGCATTACTTTACTAGCATGTGAGATGNTTTTTCTGGAACTCTCTCGTTTTTTCCATGATCCAGTGGATGTTGGCAATTTGATCTCTGGTTCCTCTGCTTTTTCTAAAACCAGCTTGAACATCAGGGAGTTCACAGTTCACATATTGCTAAAGCCTGGCTTGGAGAATTTTGAGCATTACTTTACTAGCATGTGAGATGAGTGCAATTGTGCGGTAGTTTGAGCATTCTTTGGCATCGCCTTTCTTTGGAATTGGAATGAAAACTGACCTTTTCCAGTCCTGTGGACACTGCTGAGTTTTCCAAATTTGCTGACATATTGAGTGCAGCACTTTCACAGCATCATCTTTCAGGATTTGAAAAAGCTCCACTGGAATTCCATCACCTCCACTAGCTTTGTTCGTAGTGATGCTTTCTAAGGCCCACTTGACTTCACATTCCAAGATGTCTGGCTCTAGATGAGTGATCACATCATCATGATTATCTGGATCGTGAAGATCTTTGTTTTACAGTTCTTCTGTGTATTCTTGCCACCGCTTCTTAATATCTTTTGCTTCTGTTAGGTGCATACCATTTCTTTCCTTTATAGAGCCCATCTTTGCATGAAATGTTCCCTTGGTATCTCTAATTTTCTTTCCCATTCTGTTCTTTTCCTCTATTTCTTTGCATTGATTGCTGAAGAAGGCTTTCTTATCTCTTCTTGCTATTCTCTGGGACTCTGCATTCAGATACTTATATCTTTCCTTTTCTCCTTTGCCTTTCACCTCTCTTCCTTTCACAGCTATTTGTAAGGCCTTCCCAGACAGCCATTTTGCTTTTTTGCATTTCTTTTCCATGGACATGGTCTTGATCCCTGTCTCCTGTACAGTGTCACGAATCTCATTCCATAGTTCATGAGGCACTCTATCTATCAGATCTAGACTCTTAAATCTATTTCTCACTTCCATTGTATAATCATAAGGGATTTGATTTAGGTCATACCTGAATGTTCTAGTGGTTTTCCTTACTTTCTTCAATTTCAGTCTGAATTTGGTAATAAGGAGTTCATAATCTGAGCCACAGTCAGCTCCTGGTCTTGTTTTTGTTGACTGTATAGAGCTTCTCCATCCTTGGCTGCACAGAATATAATCAATCTGATTTCAGTGTTGACCATCTGGTGACGTCCATGTGTAGAGTCTTCTCTTGTGTTGTTGGAAGAGGGTATTTGCTATGACCAGTGCATTTTCTTGGCAAAATTTTATTAGTCTTTGCCCTATTTATTCTGCATTCCAAGGCCAAATTTGCCTGTTACTCCAGGTGTTTCTTGACTTCCTACTTTTGCATTCCAGTCTCCTAGAATAAAAAGGACATCTTTTTTGCGTGTTAGTTCTAAAAGGTCTTGTAGGTCTTCATAAAACCATTCAATTTCAGCTTCTTCAGCATTACTGGTTGGGGCATAGACTTGAATAACTGTGATATTGAATGGTTTGCCTTGGAGATGAACAGAGATCATTATGTCATTTTTGAGATTGCATCCAAGTACTGCATTTTGGACTCTTTTGTTGACCATGATGGCTACTCCATTTCTTCTGAGGGATGTCTGCCCGCAGTAGTAGATAAAATAGTCATCTGAGTTAAATTCAGCCATTCCAGTCCATTTTAGTTTGCTGATTCCTAGAATGTCAATATTTACTCTTGCCATCTCTTGTTAGACCACTTCCAATTTGCCTTGATTCATGGACCTGACATTCCAGGTTCCCATGCAATATTGCTCTTTACAGCATTGGATCTTGCTTCTATCACCAGTCACATGCACAGCTGGATATTGTTTTTGTTTTGACTCCATCCCTTCATTCTCTCTGGAGTTATTTCTCCACTGATCTGCAGTGGCATATTGGGTACCTAATAACCTGCGAGGTTTCTCTTTTGGTATCCTATTATTTTGCCTTTTCCTACTGTTCATGGGATTCTCAAGGCAAGACTACTGAAGTGGCTTGCCATTCCCTTCTCCAGTGGCCCACATTCTGTCAGACCTCTCCACCATGACCCACCCATCTTGGGTTGCCCCGCAGGCATGGCTTGGTTTCATTGAGTTAGACAAGGCTGTGGTCCTAGTGTGATTCGATTGACTAGTTTTCTGTGAGTATGGTTTCAGTGTGTCTGCCCTCTGATGCCCTCTTGCAACACCTACCATCTTATTTGGGTTTCTCTTACCTTGGGGGTGGGGTATCTTTTCACAGCTGCTCCAGCAAAGCACAGCTGCTGCTCCTTACCTTGGACGAGGAGTATCTCCTTACCTGGATTTTTTAGATAGTGAAAAATGTAAGAATTCAAGGGCCCCACCAGTCACCCCCTAGTGACATCTTCCTGACTGGCTTTGAGCCCTTCAAGCAGAGGAGCCACCTGGCCAAACATCCTTCTTCCTGTCTGCTTGGCACTGCACATTCAGACATGGCAGAGCAGTGGGGAGCTGAGAGAAATGGAAAGCGTTGAGAGAGTAGCATTGAAACATATGTATGTAAATCATATGTAAAATAGCTAGCTGGTGGGAAGTTGCTGTAAAACACAGGGAGCTCAATCCAGTGCTCTGTGACAACCTAGAGAGGTGGGATGGAGTAGGGGGTGGGAGAGAAGTTCAAGAGGGAGGGGACATGTGTATACTTATAGCTGATAGACATTGTTGTGTGGCAGAAACCAACACAACATTGTAAAGCAATTATCCTCCAATTAAAATTAAATTTTAAAAAGTTTGGGATCATGAGGTCGGTAATGGGTATTCCTAAGCTAGTCGTGAGAGATGGGGGTGGGCTAGATCGTCTCCAAGACATAGGTGTTAGTCTCTACAACAGATTTGAAGCTGATAGCAGCATTAGACCCAGCCATGCTGGGTCATTCTACTTGACAAAAGAGCAGTTAACTCACTGGTTTTGCCTGCTGAAGTCTGATTAATACTCAAGAAACAACCGTTATAAGACATCAAACTCAATTTTGAATGTCTGTGACTCTCACATGTTGGAAGGATATGGCCAAAATATTTTTTAAAAGGTCAGCCTACAGTTGCCATTAGGTCTACAGCTTCCTCCTGGAATCTGAGGAAGAGGACACACAGCAGTGTTACTCATAACATCTGAACACCAGAAACAAATGCAAATGTCCATCAGCAGATGAATGGATAGATAAAATACAGCACATCCTTACAATGGAATAGCACTCAATGATGCAAAGACATGAAACACTGATATATGCTATAACATGGGTAAGCCTTCAAAATGCTGTTCTAAGCAAAAGAAGATGGTCACAGAAGAAGACTATATGGTATGATCTGATTTATATGAGACACCCAAAATTTGCAAGTATTTATATAGGATCTGGAAGTATATTAGCCCTTGTTGAAGGCTGGGGGCAGAAAGGAATGGGAATTGACCTCTAACAAAGTTCCTTTGGTGGGTGGAATGTTCTAAGAAGAAACAGCTGCACAGCCTTGTGGGGTGTGGGGTATGGGTTTTTCTGTTGTTTGGTTTGTTTTGTTATTTGTTTGGCCACATCATGTGGCTCGTGGGGTCTCAGTCCCCTCATCCTTCCCCATCCCTCAGCAGTGACACCTCTGAGTCTTAACCATTAGACTACCAGGGAATTCCCTGTTCAGTCCTGTAAGCTGTAAATGCCCACTTTGAGTGGGCATTTAATGATATGTTAAAGATATATTAATAAAGCTATTTTTTTAAGAAAGCAAGTGAATAGAATTTCTCACATTAGCCGCTAGGCCTAATTGTGGACCACAATGGAACATCCCACCTATCCTCAGCAATCTGTTCAGGTTGATCACAGTTTTGAAATCATACGTTGGTTAGTTTCCTTTCTGCCTGGTCCACTCCTGGCCAATTCCCCTGTGCTCAGGAGATATACTCAAGGAAACCAAGTCTTTCAACTACTAATATGACTAAATGAGCTAAACTAAAATTTGAGAGATGAATCTGCTGGCACAAATTTGTAGGAAAACAAGTAGCAAATTTCATTCCAAAATTTAAAAGATCTCCATCTATTTAAATAATGACTCTGTACTGATGAAATGAGCAGTATTTCTCTGTATAAACTTCAGATTCAGGAAATCTTAAGTCATGCTAAAACACACACACACACACACACACACACACACACAGTAGGTAATGTATATATTATCTGAAATGAGTCATCTGTTCCAAATAAACTTTTTTCCAGACCTAATCTCCATGAGAGGAGTCAGATTGTCCAAGTTTTCTCAATCTGTAATTCTAATGGAGAAGAGATAAATTCCAGAGGGATGGTATGGGGAAGGAGGTGGGCGGGGGGTTCAGGATGGGGAACACGTGTACACTCATGGTGGACTCATGTTGATGTATGGCAAAACCAATTCAATATTGTAAAGTAAAAAAAGTGACATGACTGTAAAAAATAATAACAATAAAGAAAAAAAGAAAAAAACATTATTTTTAATTGAAAAAAATAAATTACCTCTGTTTAAAAAAAAATCCTTAGGAACAAAGAGTGGCTATGATAATGGTTAAAATAAATAAAAGGGGGAAGAGATGTGCTTGCCTTTGCTGTGGGGTAAAGCCCCATCTCTCTCACTTCAGTTTTGTTGGGCCTCCACCCTCTCACCAGAATGTCCCCATCTACCACCCACTGGGCCCTTGCCTGGCATCTGAATCTTCACTTAGGACCCCTCTCTATGGGCCCCTGACCAGGTCGCTGCTCAAGATCTTTGCTTCTACTCATGTAAACAGGCTTAGAAACATGAACCATAGGCAACTGCTTGGTCAGGAGAGGAAGTTTGAGCCCTTGAGAAGAAAGCATACATTTCTCGAGGCAAGGACAGACCTTTTACATAGTGCTTCCTAGCCAGTGGGCCCTCAGTGAGGATTGGCTGTCCTGGTGCTGTGGAACTGGTCGTGGAAGCACAGCATAGCCTTGGATATGGGCATTGCTAGTCTATTCAGCTGTCCAGATGAACAGCCATCATGGGAAATAAGTGTCCTCCAGTCTAGGCTCCTTAGTTTCTGTGGAAAGCTCTTGTTTATAATTTGTTCCTCCTTAAAAGGACCTTTAGATCATTAACATCATGCTTGTCATCATCATCAAAATTATTATTATTTCTTATCTGCATATTATAATTCCATATCAAACTCAGATTCAGATGCTTTTGTCTGCTTAGTCTTTTTTAATTTTTTAATTGAAGTATAGTTGATTTATAACATACTAATTTCTGCTGTACAGCAAAGTAATTCAGTCATACATATGTCCATTATGATTTATCTCAGGATACTGAGATATATATTCTCAGTGCTATACAGTACTCTGTGCTATACGGTAGGGCCTTGTTGTTTTTCCATTCTATATATAATAGTTTGCATCTGCTAGTCCCGACCTCCCGCTCCATCCCTCCTCCAGCCCCCTCTTTCTTGACAACCACAAGTCTATTCTCTATGTAAATCTATTTCTGTTTCATATATAAGTTTATTTGTGTCTTATTTTAGATTCCACATATAAATGGTATCATATGATATTTGTCATTCTTCATCTGACTTACTTCATTTAGTACAGATTCACCCATCCCTGGATTCACCCATCCATGTTCCTAGATGGACCTAGAGAATGGTAAAACTCCATTGTATGGAATATATATGTACCACATCTTCTTTGCCCATTCATATGTCTGTGGGCATTTAGGTTGTTTCCATGTTTTGACTATTGTAAGTAGTGCTGCTGTTGGGGTGCACATTGGGGTGCATGTATCGTTTTGAATTATAGTTTTTTCTGAATCTATGCTGAGGAGTGGGATTGCTGGATCTTCTGGTACCTCTGTTTTTCTGAGTAATCTCCATACTATTCTCCATGGTGACCGCACCAACACATGTTTGTTCTTTCTGAATGTTGTCTTATGTGAAGCCCATGAGCATTTTATTTTATTTCATTGTATTTTGATTTATTTTGCTCCTGGGTGTTTTGTTTGTTTGTTTATTAAAATCAGTAATAAAACACCCAAGATCCCTGATACTTTGAGTATCTTTCTAAGTTTGAAAACTTTAATCAGTTTCATCTGCCATTTTATCTTACTGAGCAATGTTGACATTCTCTGGATAATCCACCAGCTTTCTCCCCCTCCCCCACCAAGCCCTGGCCACTCTGCATTTACTCAAAGGGAAGGTGACACTCTCCCATCATGAGCCATCGTGTTGTCTATAGGTTTCACTTGACAACATGAAAACTAAGGCTCAGAGGGGAATGAAAGGGTCCTGTGTTAGTGCTCAGTGAGGAAAGAGGCTTGCCCTATCCTTTGGGGACTCAGGGCGAAGGGAAGAGAGAGTTGAAGGAGGTACAGCAGCATATGTGGGCCTGTCAGATAGTATTTTGTGACAGGTGATGGGTCAGCAGGGACTTGAAGGAAGTGAAGGAATAAAGCAGGGGCTATGGAGATAGAACATTCCATCCAGGGAGAGTGGCAAGTGCAAAGCCTGAGGGAGGCAGACACAGTGAGTGTCCTGAACAGAGTGAGCAGGAGGAAAGAGGTGGGAGATGATTGTGCAAAGGGGTGCTGGGCCAGATCATGGAGCCTCGTGGACCATGTGGAAGAGGCTTCCAGAAGAAGGGTGTCGACTAGGGCCATATGACATGCTGTGGTGCTTGCAGGAGCCGGAGGAATTGGTGTCTCCACAAGGGCAGGCACCATTAGGTAGCCAATAACTGATGCCTGGTTAGATGGGCACAGGAGAAGAGGATGATGGGTAGCTTTCTGGAGGAGCCAGTACAATCAGAGGTCAGCAGAGTGGAGGGGGAAAGAGTGAAAGATTTTTTTTTTAATGGAGGAATCAACAGCATATTTTTAGCCTGAAAGGAATAATCCAGTAAAGGAAAAAAATGTGGTTTTGTTCTCCCTTAATATGGATATTTCCTAGATGCGCGCCTGCCTTGTATCGCCCACATCTTTCTCACACATAATTCCAAGCCATTGTGGTATAAAAGGCTCTGCTGTACTCTCTTTTGAGTGTCAAGGGAGGAAACGTGATTAACTCTCTGTCTATAGTCTAATAGTCTATAGACTATGTCTATATCTAATAGTCCTTGGGGGGCTTCCCTGATGGCTCAGACAGTAAAGAATCTGCATGTAATGCAAGAGACCTGGGTTCCATCCCTGGGTCAGGAAGATCCCCTGGAGAAGGGAGTGGCTACTCATTCTAGTATTCTTGCCTGGAGAATTCCAGTTTTATTGGGCTCCAAAATCAATGCAGATGGTGACTGCAGCCATGAAATTAAAAGACACTTGCTCATTGGAAGGAAAGCTATGACAAACCTAGGCAGTGTATTAAAAAGCAGAGATATCACTTTGCCGACAAAAGTCTGTATAGTCAAAGCTATGGTTTTTTTCAGTAGTCATGTATGGATGTGAGAGTTGGACCATAAAGAAGGCTGAGCATGGAAGAATTAATGCTTTTGAAGTGTGGTGCTAGAGAAGATTCTTGAGAGTTCCTTGGACACAAGGAGATCAAACCAGTCAATCCTAAATAAAATAAATCCTGAATATTCATTGGAAGGACTGATGTTGAAGCTGAAGCTCCAATACTTTGGCCACCTGATATGAAGAGCCAGCTCATTGGAAGAGCCCCTGATGGTGGGGAAGATTGACGGCAGGAGGAGAAAGAGATGACAGAGGATGAGATGGCTGGATGGCATACCTGACTCAACGGACATGAATTTGAGCAAACTCTGGGAAATGGTAAAGAACAGGGAAGCTTGGCGTACTGTAGTCCATGGGGTCACAAAGAGTTGGGCATGACTGAGCGACTGAACAATGACACTACAAAAGCCATGAGAAAAGCAAGCTCTTTTTTTTTTTTATGAGAGTTTTTTTTTTTTTTTTTTTGCCTGGCCTGGGTCTTGGTTACTGTGCCCAGTCTTTCCCTAGTTGTAGTGAGTGGGGGCAACTTTTCCGTGGTACACAGGCTTCTCATGTTCAAGCAGTGGCTTCTTGTTGCAGAGCACAGGCTTCAGGGTATACAGGCTTCAGTAGTTGTAGCTCACAGGCTCTAGAGCCTGCGGGCTCAGTAGTTGTGGTGCATGGGCTTAGTTGCTCATTGGCATGTGGTATCTTTCCAAACCAAGGACCCAACCTGTGTTCCCTGCACTGACAGGCAGATTCTTAACCACTGGATCACCAGGGAAGTCCCGAGAGATTTTAAATTAACCATGAAATATGTTATCAGGTCTTTAAAAGTCCCAACATATTTATGAATACAAATATTCCTATATTCAGTGAATGTTTGAAATGTATCATCCAAGCATTTTTAAAGGTTCTAAATGGCATCTTCCAGATTTCTCAACTTCCTGATACCATAGTAAATTTCTTATGGAAGAACAGAAGAAGATGCTCTTGTTTCCAGAATATAATTTAGGGTCTTATTTACACAATGCAGTGTGAACCTTACTGATTAATCACCTAGTCTCTAAAATAAATTCATCTCCCATGGTCAGCAGCACAGAATGTCAGCATTTTCAACACTTGTCAGAGACTCTGAGCACCTACTGGCTACCATTTGCGTAAGACCACTATGATCTGAGATAACAGGGGAAATGTGCTCACTGTCCTTGTAGGTTTCTTAGAGTTGTAGCCCTCTGTCAGGTTATATCACCAAAAAGCAAGGACACTACACACTCCAAGTGTGTGCTGACTTGCCTCTCCTCACAAATGCCTTCAGTGAGTTAAAGCTTAAAATTTAGTTTGTTTATAGTGAATATTTGTGTAAATAAACAAAAAGCCTAATGGAAAAGTTTCTGTCTTCTGTATTTTTGCCTTTTTACTAACTGCAGTTCACATCCCTTATGCAGACAGCCACACCAAGAATTCTTCGTATATATTAGAATCAAGAAAATGTGGTTTTAGTTTTGTTTTCTCTGGATGCTCTCATATGCTTTCCTTTTTCAGAAATGAACACTGTAGCCCATTGTGTTTCCAGTAATATGTTTCCTTGAATATGGTTCAGAATTTGTCTGGTTAGACTACTCTCCAGGATCGAGCTTCCCTGGTGGCTCAGAGAGTGAAGAATCTGCCTGCAGTGGGGGAGACCCACAGATTGAACCTGGAGTCTCCAGGATCTGGCAAAACACATGCACTTATTTTTCTAGGTACTTTCTTTTATCAAAAACTATTTTAACCTGCCACATTTTATATATTCAGAGTTCTAGGAGATTCAGCTTTTGAGAATCAAATACTTCTAAATAAACAGAAATAAAAACAAATATAATAAGTATAAATTACTATAATGAATGTAAATATATGATAAATGCATAAGTGTGAATGACTATGTTCATGTTAATAACTAGAGGAAGATTTTGGTGGCTGTGTTTTTCATCGTCCTGTGCATTTGCCTTGTGAGGAGGCCATACAGAGCCAGGCTCACAGCTTGGGCTGAGGAGGTGTTGTCTGTGTCTGACTGGATCTGCCACTCACTCTGACCCCAAGTGAGTAATTTGACCATTTTAAGTTTCAGTTTCTTCATGTTTAAAGTTGGGTAACAACAATATGTACCTCAGGATGTTATTCTGAGATATATTTGTGTGTGTGATATTTTCGTTTCCTTTGTCTTGAAGTAAGCACACAGCCTTGTCCTTTGGACCCATCTTTCCTTACCTACAGCTTGTCCAAACCTAAGAAACAGCTGTTTCTTCCTGCGGTAGCTCATCTATGAAATATAATGGCCTAAATTTATGGGACATTAGACAGTTATCAAAGAGATCCTGAATCTAGGGGATTAACTTGATAACTTGAATGTGTTTTCTTATGAAGAAATGATCCTTCTCTTTGGACCCACCTCTTCTCCACAATAACAGTTTCAGGAAATGCTGATGTACATCATCTCTGTTTATTGGCCTTATACTCATGAGAGGGATATATTTGCAGCATTTAGAGCATAAGCACAAAACATATATATCTAATTGTCATGGGATCTTGGAGTCTGGACTATAAATAGTCCCCAAAGTTGAGCAGGTTTTGTTAACTAAGTGGCAGACTCCCCTCACGCGTCTGCACGCTGAGTGGCACATGTGGTGTGGGCTGCACGGAGGCACCTTCTGCCAGCCCAGCATCCCGAGGCGGGTCCCATAGACCAGTCCCTCAGAGTTCTGAGGCTTCTGTAAAATCTAGTCAGAAGAGTCGAAGTCGCTGTGAGCTGTTCTAACTGCGTCGTCACCCCTGGAAGCGCGGATGTGGTTGCTTTTCTCACTGAGTCAGACTGTTAGCGTTAAAGTTCAGAAATCCAACTCAAATTCAGAAATAAGTCCCTGACAACACTTAAGTTCTTTCGACCTGTAGCCATAAGAAATATTGTGGTTGATTGTTTCTACTGTATTTTCAGGATTTTTGTGGATGTGTGGGTGTGTGATCATCGTGGTTATAAAGAAGGGCGGCCGAGGCTGGACTCAGTCCACTAGGCGTCTATACCTGGCTTGTCTCCTGGAGCGGCACCCCCGCTCCCACCCAGCCTCCATCCAGAGCCCCTCCCCGCTCTTTCAGATTAAAATATTTTCACTGAATTTAATAGGCTGCCAATAGAGAACTATAAAAGGAACTAAAATTTTTTCAGATGACATTTTTGGTAGGCTAATTCTAAGAAGTGCAACTTCTAGCCAGCAACCAAAACAAAGAAAATATGAACAAAAACAAACCATGTGATAATGAAAACTCTTCTCTCATCATTTCCAGTGGTTTTGAAAAAACAGCATCACAAAAACCAGAGAGACTAGAAAGAAGGAAAGCTATCATTATTTTTTAGACTGAACAGTCCGGGTGACTCTGCTAAGCTGGTGGGGGAGGAGAGCACTGCTCTCAGCCTTTGGTTGGACGACTCTTCTTTGCTCCAGACCTGATGCTCAAACCCGGCTCCTGGGACACTCAGTTAGACTGGATTATTACTGCTCAGTGTTAGAGGAGTGGCTCCCTTCTCTTTCAATTAAATGACAACAGCAACATATCTATGGCTTTTGTTTCTGTTGGGAGACTGACTAACAAGGTAAAGTCTTAAAGGAATGCCCTTAATCAAGGGCACAGCCATATTAGAAAGAAATCATCATGAATCTTGCAAGAGTTATATCTCTGCACACTAGCCACAGACCCCCATCCCCATCCTCACTGGCATTTGGGAAGCAGCATTTGCTAGGAGGCTTAGGATAGATGGGCTTGCTCACAATGCTGCCCACAAGTGCCCGCATCTCCTGCTTCCAAGCAAGCACATCCTGGGGGACTGACCTGAAACAGAGCCACCTGGCGTGGGAGCTGCTTTTCTAAAATTCCTCTGCACCTGACTTTGGGAATCCTCTTGGCCATCTGGCGCCCAGGGCCCAACTCCTAGCTCAGCCATGTGTGCAGCCAAGAGTCTGGGAACACAGGAACCATTTGCTCCATCAGTCATGTTCATATCCAGAGCCTGAACCCCTGAACCAGTAGGGTGGAGGAAGCCCTGGCCTCAGTGGGGAGTCCTAGGGCAACAGGATCCCTCGCAGCACTCTCAGGTTATTCTATACAGAGTCCTTGCTCTCAGCCCCATTTCCCCTTCTAAGGAAAGTATGGAAAACTAAGATTTCTCTTTGAAACCTCTCGGGGCACAACTGCCCTGAACCCTGAGCTGGGGCAACATCCCTGGCATCTGTGCACATCTGTGACTCTTACCTGTCCTTCACTATCTCCCAGAATTTGTTCAAACTCAGGCCCATTGAGTCAGTGATGCCATCCAACCGTTTCACTCTTTGTTGCCCCCTTCTTCTTCTGCACTCAGTCTTTCCTAGCATCAGAGTCTTTTCCAATAAGTCAGCTCTTTGCACCAGGTGGCCAAAGTATTGAAGCTTCAGCTTCAGCATCAGTCCCTCCAATGAATATTCAGGATTGATTTCCTTTAGGATTGACTGGTTTGATCTTCTTGCTGTCCAAGGGACGCTCAAGAGTCTTCTCCAGCACCACAGTTCAAAAGCATCAATTCTCAGCCTTTTTAGTCCAACTCTCATATCTGTTCATGACTACTGCAAAAATTATAGCTTTGACTATACAGACCTTTGTCAGAAAGTAATGTCTCTGCTTTTTAACACACTGTCTAGTTTTGTCACAGCTTTTCTTCCAAAAAGCAAGTGTCTTTTAATTTCATGATTGCAGTCACTGTCCACAGTGCTGGGATGCTTCAGCCAAAACAAGTAACAGCCCCACCCATCATTAGACAGCTGAGTAAAGACGTCTTGAGCCGACCGCCACCTCTAGGCATGCCTCTAGACATGGCACTGCCAAGACCCAGCTTCCCCCACCAGTGGGCAAGTAAGGGCCCTGCCCTCCAGGAATCCTTCACTAGCCTCTGGACAGCCTCACCCACCAGGGGGCAGAATGCAAGAAAACCACCCTCCTGTAGACTGTGGACACAACCTGTACACAGCAGGTGGCATCCTATCCTAGGACAAACTAGGCCCCAACCCTGCCTATTAGCAGGCCAATACAAGCTTCAGGACATGCCAAATTCGATCCCCAACTGTGTCAGGAACTACCGCCCTACCCCCACCCTGCACCAGTGATCTGACACCAACTCGGGATACCTGGGCCCTGTGGCCAGACTCCAGGGCATGGCTCTGCCTGCCAATCATCTGGCACTAACCCCAGGGCCTGCTTCACCCACCAGTTGTTGGGCAACAGCCCTGGAGTTTTCTGGACCCTGGCCATGCCCGCCAGTGAGCCAGCACTAGCTCCAGGTCCCACGGGGCTCTGCAGCCAGCTTCCTTGTGACCAGGCACCACTAATGAACAGCTGGCAGCCTCCACACAAGGTAGGCCCTAGCAGCCAGGCCTATGACCCCGCCTACACAGTCCACCCCCAGCAACAGAGGGAACACCCCCCAGAGCAGGGCCCCCAACCTCCAGGATCTAATGCCTGATGATCTGAGGTGGAGCTGATGTAATCAAAGCCAAAATAAAATACATAGAATTGCCAATAAGATATTGAATAGAAGTAGTAAAACTGGGCATCCTGGTCTTATTCTCTATTTTACAGGAAAAGTTTTTTGTCTCACTACTGGATAAACTCTTTGAAAAAGCCCTTTGATTTTTTTTTTTAACGATGATTACCTTGTCTTTCTAAAACCCAAGAACAATATTAAGCAAAATGAAGAGGCCAAGACTCAGAAAAACATGGCTTAGTATTTTAATAAGTATGAAGATATATTTGGTCCCTCAGAGGATTTACAGAACAAAGAATTTTGACCACAGCTTAGTTTGCCACTTCAAGCAGAGCTGTATTGGAGAAGCCTAGAAGTTTTAAAAGCAGGTAAGTTTTCTGGATTCTTGGAATATCTTACCAAAACTTCGAGACTGGCTTCGAGAAGTCTTATAATAAGTAGGAATGACTTGTCAATATTACAAAACTTATTTCCTAGGTTCCCTTTTATTCTTGAGGGAAAACCAATAGCCAGGTCAAGATTCTAAAGTAATGGAAAAGTATGTTTAGTCACGGGAAAATTCTTTCGGGGCAAAATAAACATATGTATCATACAAAGCAACCAATTGTCTTTTTCTTTCTTGGGAAAGGTAATAATATGAACAGACTTGTTCACAAAGGAAAAATCGATCAATGTTTTAAAAAGACAGCTGATATTAATTTTNCCACCACTGGGTCTCGAGCGGCTCCTGAACTAGCTGTATTGTCTTGACACAAAGTTAGGCATAGATTTTCTGTAAATGAACAGATGTTCTGAAACCTCTGTATATTCCAGAAAGCTTTATTGACAAATAACCTCGGTGCTGGATGTGAGCCACGGGCCATGGCTTCCTGATCACACAGCGGAAAGCTGGGGGTGAACTGCTCGGTCAGCGTGTGGCCTTGAGAGGTCACTAGACCCACTTCCCTGACTGGGGGGTGATGAGGCAGTGGCAGGCCCCAGTGCACACCTGGGCGGGCTGCATGTGTGGCAGGTGTTGACACTGAACGTGCCGTGTGCCTGAAGCATGCCATCTGTGTTCCAGTTTGTGCCCTGATTTCTGGGTCACGTGCTTTGACAGTGTCCCACCTGAAGAGGATGATCACTGCCAGCAGTCTTCCTGGAAGGGGGCATAGCAGTTGTTGGCAGGCTGCTGGCTCTGTGGTTCTGGTTGGGGGCTGGCCTCCTGTTTCTTCAAGCCCNACCTTGTCTTTCTAAAACCCAGGAACAATATTAAGCAAAATGAAGAGGCCAAGACTCAGAAAAACATGGCTCAGTATTTTAATAAGTATGAAGACATATTTGGTCCCTCAGAGGATTTACAGAACAAAGAATTTTGACCACAGCTTAGTTTGCTACTTCAAGCAGAGCTATATTGGAGAAGTCTAGAAGTTTTAAAAGCAGGTAAGTTTTCTGGACTCTTGGAATATCTTACCAAAACTTTGAGATCGGCCCGGGGCCTCTCAGAGTTTGGGGTGTGAATAGTTTTAGCTTCCTGGCCACCACTGGGTCTCGAGCGGCTCCTGAACTAGCTGTATTGTCTTGACACAAAGGCATAGATTTTCTGTAAATGAACAGATGTTCTGAAACATCTGTATGATCCAGAAAGCTTTATTGACAAAGAACCTCGGTGCTGGATGTGGGCCACGGGCCATGGCTTCCTGATCACACAGCGGAAAGCTGGGGGTGGACTGCTTGGTCAGCGTGTGGCCTTGAGAGGTCACTAGACCCACTTCCCTGACTGGGGGGTGATGAGGCGATGGCAGGCCCCAGTGCACACCTGGGCTTGCTGCATGTGTGGCAGGTGTTGACACTGAACGTGCCGTGTGCCTGAAGCATGCCATCTGTGTTCCAGTTTGTGCCCTGATTCCTGGGTCACGTGCTTTGACAGTGTCCCACCTGATGAGGATGATCACTGTCAGCAGTCTTCCTGGAAGGGGGCATAGGAGTTGTTGGCAGGCTGCTGGCTCTGTGGTTCTGGTTGTGGGCTGGCCTCCTGTTTCTTCAAGCCCAGGCACCTCAGAAGGCGCCCTATGGCTGGGGTTCTTGGGAGACTTCTGGGAAGCCTGGTGTGGAGAGGGTTCAGGAACACCTGACTGGGGGGCCCTGGTGTTGTGATGCCCCCTGGAGTTGCCTGCCTCTGGGCCGGCTTCCACATTGAGTGATTTTGTTTGCATCAGCCACACTGAGCGGAAGTGCAGGCTGCCTCAGGGTCGGGCGGGGGTGGGGGGGCGTCCAGTGTGGCAATGCTGGTGGGTGTCTGATGCTTCACTTTTGCCCCTGTTCCAGTCAGCTGTTGGCCACGAGTATCAGTCAAAGCTCTCCAAGCACTGCTTGCAGGTCGACTCTGTCTGGGGGTTTGGAGGCAAGTTTGCTGTCCAGGGGGACAGAGTGGACCAGGTGAGTGAAACATTGTGAGCAGACAAGAACTGGGCTAGTGGTTTCCTCTTGGGGGTCAGGAAGGAGGCTCCTGGGTGCTGGCCACGTGCAAGTGCTTCATTACCAGAAAGGTATCGTGTGTGCCTGTCTCTGGCACGTGTGTGAAGCTCCCACAAGATGGTTTTAAGACCTCAGGAGAGGGCAGTACTGGAACCCACCCCTGCTTCAAGCTACCTCGTCATTCTCGCCAACCACATAATCCCACCATGAAATTATCCATGACATGGCTTCTGTCTACACGGGGTATCCTGTGTTGAGCTTGCCACCAAAGCCTATAGGATAGATGTCAGGGAGCTTCTGGGGTCTTCTCCTGCAGAGGTCCATAGAAAAGCCTTGGTCAGAGACCTGCTTCTCAGGAACAACACCAGTCTCAGAAACCCAAACTTCCTCTTTAACAAGCAAAGAGTTGGCATACATTTTAAGGAGGGTATCCAGTAACCTAAGAAGTCTATGTTAGTGGGATCTTAGAGTGGAGAAAACTG
>SJYB01006383.1:4470-41598 GCA_006408585.1 Antidorcas marsupialis
AGCTCCAGATGAGGGTCCCTTTCCTTCTCTGTCGGGAAAGGGTTCCCAGCGCTCCCCTCACATCACAACAGGAGACGCTCGCTCCAGGACAGTTGGGAGGAGCATTAGGGGTCTTGCCACAATTCCCTAAGACCCCCAAAGCTTCGTTCACTTCTGGTGAACCTGACTGGCCTGCACTACACCGACTGTCACCCCAAGGATGACAGCAGATACAGGGATCTGTGGCTTGTCCTCGAGGTACCACAGGGCTGTCACACGCCCAACCCACAGGAACGTATGACAGCCATGGGTACCTAGAGCAAAAGCCACATATCCCTGTATCTGCTCTACTGCAAGCCTGACACTGCTGCTGCAGCTGGGGAGGCAAGAGTCCGTGCATGTCTCCAGGAGAGACGAGGCCTTACTCTCTGTGGGGGATCCAGGGGATCTCCAAGACCTATGTCAGCTCGGGCGAGGAAAGCTCAGCTCAGGCCTCAGCACCAGACGAGGACTGAGGACCCGACGATGACTGGGGAGGATAACCCAGAGGCACCTGGCGACTGGCACGGAGACGGGCTTCACTTCAGGCCACAGAAGCGGGTCCCTGGGGTCCCCATCATAACTCGAGAGGACCTGCCCCAACTCGAGAAAAACCGGAAGCTTCTTTCCTTCAGGCAGCGTGAGTCCCTTCTCTGCTGCAGTGTCTCGAGGGAAATCACACCTCCCCTCTTGGACCTCTAAAGGGTCCTTCACACCCTGGGTGTGACCCAAGAAGTTCCCCTCCCCACCCGTCCCCACACGAGATGAACCCTGAGGGTCCCACTGCGACTCAAGAGAAGCCCGGTTTGCCCATGTTCAGCTCAAGATGAGGGTCCCTTTGCCTGCTACGTCTGGAAAGGTTTCCTGGTGCTCTTCTCGCATCCCAGGAAGAGGCGCTCACCCCAGGAAACTCGGGAGGAGCATCAGGGGTAGGACCACCATCCCGAAGACCCCCAAATGCCTCGTCCATTCCAGATGAACCTGACTGCACTGCATTGCCTAGACTGTCAGCCCGAGGCTCAATGCCCAATACACTGGCACGTGTGACAGCCCTGTGGTACCTCGAGGACAAGCCACAGATCCCTGTATCCGCTCGACTGGAAGCCTGACACTGCTGGTGAAGCTGTGGAGGCAAGCATCAGTGCACGTCTCCAGGCGAGACGAGGCCTGACTCCCCTGTGGGGGCTCCATGGGAACCCCAAGATTTATGTCAGCATGGGCGAGGAAACCTCAGGCACCGGCCTCAGCACCAGAAGAGGACTGAGGACCTGACGATGACTTGGGAGGAATCCCCAGAGGGGCATGGCAACTGGCACGGAGACTGCTCTCTCCTGAGGCCAATGGGGCGTGTCCATGGGCGCTCCGTCGAAACTCAAGAAACCCCACCGCAACTTGAGAAAAACCAGAAGCGTCTCCCTTGCAAGCGGGGTGTGGCACTTGTCCCCTGCAGCTTCTCCAGGGAAATCACCCCTTACCTCTTTGACCTCAAAAGTCTCCTTCACATTCTTGCTGTGACCCAAGAAGTTCCTGCCTCACCAGTCCCCATTCAAGAGTAATACCAATGGTCCTGCTGCTAAACAAGAGGAGCCCCATTTGCCCTTCCTCAGCTCCAGATGTTTGTCCCTTTCCGGGCTCGTAGGGAAAAGAGTCAGGGCGCTGCCCTGGCATTCCAAGAACAGCCGTTTGTACCATGAGACTTGGGAGGAGCATCAGGGTTTGGGCCACCATTCCTCAAGATCCCCAAATTTCTCCTCCACTCCAGATGAACCTGATTGCCCTACACTATCTCGACTGCCACACCAAGGCTCGACACATAAAATACGGGCACGTGTGACAACCCTGTGTAATACCTCGAGGTCAAGTCACAGATCCCTGTGTCCGCTCAACGGGGAGCCTTACACTGCTGCTGCAGATGAGGAGGCAAGCGGCCGTGCACGTCTCCAGACTAAACGAGACCTGACTCCCCATTGACAGTTAAATGGGAATCCCAAGACCTTTGTCAGCATGGGCGAGGAAAGCTCAGGCACCGGCCTCAGCACCAGACGGAACCCGAGGACCCGCGGACGACTGGGGAGGAATCCCCAGAGGCTCCTGGCAACTGGCACGGAGACTGGACACTCCTAAGCCACAGGGCTGGTTTCTGGGGTCCCAGTTGTAACTCGAGAGGACCCCACTGTAACTCGAGAAAAACCAGAAGCTTAAACTCAGGAGGCAGGCTGAGGCCCATGTCCGCTGCGGTATCTCAAGGGAAAACACCCCTTCCCTCTAGGATGTCGAAAGGCTCCTTCACACCCTTGCTGAGATTTAAGAAGGTCCCCCCCCTGCCCTTACCCAATCGAGAGGAACCCCGTAGGTCCCGTCACTACTCAAGAGAAGCCCCGTTAACACCTGCTGAGCTCCAGATGCGGGTCCCTTTCTTGCTCTGTTTGAAAATGGTTTCCAGAGTTCCCCTCACATCCCAACAGGAGACACTCACACCAAGAGAGTCAGGAGGAGCATCAGGGGATGGGCCAGCATCCCCTAAGACCCCAAATGCCTCGTCCACTCCAGATGAACCTGACTGTCCAGCACTGCCTCGACTGTCAACCCGAGGCTCGACGCCCGACACACTGGCACGTGTTACAGCCCTGGGGTACCTGGAGTGCAAGCTACAGATCCCTGTGTTCACATGACGGGGAGCCTGACACTGCTGCTGCAGTTGGGGAGGCAAGTGGCCGTGCATGTCTCCAGGCGAGACAAGGCCTATCTTCTCTGTGGGGGCCCCAGGAGTACCCCCAAACCTAGGTCAGAACGGTAGAGGAAAGCTCAGGCTCCGGCCTCAACACAAGACGAGAACTTAGATCCTGGCAACAATGGGGGAGGTATCCCCAAAGGCGCCTGCAACTGGCACGGAGACTGGCCTCTCCCGAGGCCACAGGGGCTAGTCCCTAAGGACCCCATCGTAACTCGAGAGGACCCCGACAAAACTTGAGAAAAACCAAAAGATTCTCCCCTGCAGGCGGGGTGAGGACCTTGTCTGCTGTGGCGTCTAGGGGGAAATCATCCCTACTCTCTTGAAACACAAAAGGGCCATTCACTTTCTAGCTGTGACCCAAGAAGTTCCCCGTCCCACCCGTCCCCATTCGAGAGGAACACTGAGGGTCCTGCCAAGACTCAAAAGGAGCCCCGTTAACACCTGCTGAGCTCCAGATGCGGGTCCCTTTCTTGCTCTGTCTGAAAATGGTTTCCAGAGTTCCACTCACATCCCAACAGCAGACGCTCGCACCAGGACAGTCGGGAGGAGCATCACGGGTCTTGCCACCATTCCTCTAGACCCCCAAATGCCTCGTTCACTCCAGAGGAAACTGACTGGCCTGCCCTGCAATGACTGTCACCCCATGGATTGACGCCCAACACAGTGGCACGTATGACAGCCCTGGGGTACCTCGAGCAAAAGCCACATATCCCTGTGTCCACTCGATGGAGAGCCTGATAGTGCTGCTGCAGCTGGGGAGGCAAGCGGCCATGCACTTCTCCAGGCGAGACGAGGCCTAACTCCCTGTTGGGGATCCAGGGAAACCCCAAGACCTATGTCAGCATGGGCGAGGAAAGCTCAGGCTCAGGCCTCAGTAGCAGACGAGGACTGAGGACTCGGTGATGACTGGGGAGGATTCCCCAGAGACGCCTGGCAACTTGCACGGAGACTGGCCGCTCCTGAGGCCACAGGGGAGGGTCCCAGGGGTCCCTGTCCTAACTCTAAAAAAACCAGAAGCTTCTCCCTTGCAAGCGGGGTGAGGCCCTTGTCCTCTGCGGCGTCTCGGGGTAAATCACCCCTTACCTCTTTGACCTCAAAAGGCTCCTTCACATTCTTACTGTGACCCATGAAGTTCCCGCCCTTCCAGTCCCCATTCGAGAGGAACCCCGATGGTCCTGCTGCAACTCAAGAGGAGCCCCGTTTGCCCCTGCTCAGCTTTAGATATTTGTCCCTTTCCCCACTCGTCGGGAAAGGTGTCCTGGCGCTCCCCTCACATCTGAAGAACAGCCGCTCCCACCAAGAGAGTCGGGAGGAGCATCAAAGTTCAGGCCACCATTTCTCAAGATCTTCAAATGTCTCCCCCACTTCAGATGAACCTGACAGCCCTACACTGCCTCGACTGTCACACCAAGGCTTGACCCCTGACACAATGGCTCGTGTGACAGCCCTGGGTAGTACCTCCAGGTCAAGTCACAGATCCCTGTGTTTGCTCGACGGGGAGACTTACACTGCTGCTGCAGCTGGGGAGCCAAGCGGCTGTGCACATCTCGAGGCTAAATGAGACCTAACTCCCCTGTGGGGGCTTCAGAGGAACCCCAAGACCTATGCCAGCTTTGGCAAAGAAAGCCCAGGTTCCGGCCTCAGCACTAGACGAAACCCAAGGACTTGCCGATGACTGGCGAGGAATTCCCAGAAACGCCTGGCAACTGGCACTGACACTGGACACACCTGAGGTAATGGGGTTGACATCTGTGGTCCCCGTCGTAACTCGAGAGGACCCCACCGCAACTCTAGAAAAACCAGATGCTTCTCCCTGGCAAGCGTGGTGAGGCCCTTGTCTGCTGTGGCTTTTCAGGCAAAATCACCCCTTCTCTCTTGGACCTCAAAAGGGTAGTTCACCTTCTTGCTGTGACCCAAGAAGTTCCCCACCCCACCTGTCCCCACTCGAGAGGAACACTGAAGGTCCCGCCAAGACTCAAAATAAGCCCTGTTAGCCCCTGCTGAGCTCCAGATGAGGGTCCCTCTCCTGCTCTGTTGGGAAATGATTCCCAGGGTCCCCTCATATCCCAACAGGCGACACTCACACCAGGACAGTCGGGAGAGCATCAGGGGTCTTGCCATCATTCCCCTAGACACCCAAATGCCTCGTTCGCTCCAGATGAAAAAGACTGGCCTGCACTGCACCAGTTGTCACTCCCCAAATTGACGCACAACACACTGGCATGTATGTCAGCCCTGGGGTACCTCGAGCAAAAGCCACATATCCCTGTGTCCGCTGATGGCGAGCCTGACACTGCTGCTGCAGTTGGGGAGGCAAGCGTCCATGCATGTCTCCAGGCGAGATGAGGCCTAACTCCCTGTGGGGGATCCAGGGGAACCCTAAGACCTATGTCAGCACGGGCGAGGAAAGCTCGGCTCAGGCCTCAGCACCAGAGAAGAACTGAGCACCCTGAGATGACTGGGAAGGAATCCCCTGAAGCGCCTGGCAACTGGCATGGAGACTGGCCTCTCCCGAGGCCACAGTGCTGGTTTCTGGGTTTCCCGTCTTAACTCAAGAGGACCTTGCTGCAATTGGAGAAAAACCAGATGCTTCTCTCCTGCAGGCGTGGTAAGGCCCTTGTCTGCTGGGGCTTCTCAGGCGAAATCACCCCTTCCCTCTTGGACCTCAAATGGCTCATTCACCCCCTTGCTGTGACCCAAGAAGTTCCCTGACTCACCCGTCCCCAATTGAGAGGAATCCCAAGGGTCCCGCCGAGACTCAAAATTAGGCCAGTTTGCCCCACTTCAGCTCTAGATGAGTGTCCCTTTCCATGCTCCGTCAGGAAAGGGTTCCCTGCACTCCCCTCAAAACCCGAGGAGGCGCTTGCACCAGGAGACTCAGAAGGAGCATCACGTGTCATTCCATCATTCTCCTAGACCCCCAAATACCTAGTCCAATCCATCGGACCCTGACTGCCCTGCACTGCCTCGATTATCACCCCGACAGTCGACGCCAGACACACTGGCACGTGTGACAGCACTCGGGTACCTTGAGGGCAAGCCACAGATTCCTGTGTTCGCTGGACGGGAAGCCTGACACTGCTGCTGCAGCTGGGGAGGCAAGCGGCCGTATACATCTCCAGGCTAAATGAGGACTGACTCCACTGTGGGGGCTCCAGGGGAATCCCAAGACCTAAGTCAGCACGGGCGAGGAATGCTCAGGCTCTGGCCTCAGCACCAGACGAGGATAGAGGACCCGGCGACCACTGAGGAGGAATCCCCAGAGGCTTCTGGCAACTGGCACGGAAACTGGCCTCTCCTGAGGCCACGGGGGGGTCCCCTGGGGTTTCCACCATAACTCGAGAGGACCCTGACGTAACTTGAGAAAAACCGGAAGTTTCTCTGCTGGAGGTAGGCTGAGTCTCTTGACTCTCTTGTCTGCTGCCTTGTCTTGTGAGAACTCACCCCTTCCCTCTTGGGCCTCGAAAGGCTCCATCACACCCTTGCTGTGACCCAAGACATTCCCCGCCCAACCCTTCCCCACTCGAGAGGAACCCCGAGGGTCCCGTCTCGACTCAAGAGGAGCCCCGTTTGCCCCTGTTTAGCTCCAGATGAGGGTCCCTTTCCCTGTTCCGTCAGAAATGGGTTCCCAGCGCTCCCCTCGCAACCCAGGAGGAGGTGTTCGCACCAGGAGAGTCGGGAGGAGAATCGGGTCAGGCCACCACTCCTCAAGACCCTCAAATGCCTCATCCACTACAGATGAACCTCACAGCCCTGCACTCCTCGACTGTAACCCCGCGGCTCGACGCCAGACACACTGGCACGTGTGACAGCACTGGTGTATCTCGAGGGAAAGCCTCATATCTCTGTGTCCACAGGATGGGGAGCGAGACAATGCTGCTCGAGCTGGGGAGGCAAGCGGCCGTGCACGTCTCCAAGCGAGACGAGGCCTGACTCCCCTGTGGGGGCTACAGGGAAACCCCAGGACCTAGGTCAGCACGGGCGAAGAAAGCTCACGTTCTGTCTGCATCATCAGACGAGGACTGCGGACCCGGCAATGACTGGGGAGGTATCCCCTGAGCCGCCTGGCAACTGGCACGGAGACTGGCCTCTCCTGAGGCCACAGGTTCGGGTCCCTGTGGTCCCCGTCGTACCTAGAGAGGACCCTGCTGCAACTCGAGAAAAACCAGAAGCTTCTACCTTGCAGTCGAAGTGAGGCCCTTGTCCACTGCGTCATCTCGGGGGAAATCACCCCTTGCCTATTGGACCTCAAAAGGCTCCTTCTCCCCCTTGCAGTGACCCAAGATGTTCCCCGCCCTACCCGTTCCCACTTGAGAGGAACCCCAAGGGTCCCGCCTCAATTGAAGAGGAGCCTTATTTGCCCCTGCTCAGCTTCAGATGAGGGTCCCTTTCCCTGATCCATTGAGAAAAGGTTCCTGGTCCTCCCCTCGCACCTCAAGCAGAGGTGCTCACACCAGGAGAGTTGGAAGGAGCATCAGTATTCATTCCACCATTCCTCAAGATCCCCAAATGTCTCCTCTACTCCAGATGAACCTGATTGCCCTACACTGCCTCGTCTGTCACACCGAGGCTCAACGCCTGACACACTGGCACGTGTGACAGCCCTGGGTCAAGTCACAGATCCCTGTGTCCGATCAATGGGGAGCCTTACACTGCTGCTGCAGCAGGGGAGGGAAGCCACCGTGCACGTCTCGAGGCCTAAAGAGACCTGACTCTGCTGTGGCAGCTAAACGGGAACACCAAGCCCTTTGTCAGCACGGACGAGAAAAGCTCAGGCTCCGGCCTCAGCACCAGACGAAACCCGAGGATCCGCTGACGTATGAGGAGGAATCCCCCGAACGCCTGGCTACTGGCACAGAGAATGGACACTCCTGAGGCGCCAGGGCTGGTTTCTGGGGTTCCCATCATAACTCGAGAGGACCCCGCCGCAACTAGAGAAAAACCAGATGCTTCTCCCCTGCAGGCGTGGTGAGGCCCTTGTCTGCTGTGGCTTCTTAGGCGAAATCACCGCTTCCCTCTTGGACCCTGAATGGCTCATTCATCCCCTTGCTGTGACCCAAGAAGTTTCCCGCCCCACCCGTCCCCACTCGAGAGGAACCCCGAGGGTTTTGAAGAGACTCAAGAGGAGGCCCGTTTGCAACTGTTCAGCTCCAGATGAGGGTCCTTTTCCGTGCTCCGTCGGGAAAGGGTTCCCTGCACTCCCCTCACATCCCATGAGGAGGTGCTCGCACCAGGAGAGTCAGGAGGAGCATCAAGGGTCATGCCACCATTCCCCAAGACCCCCAAATGCCTAGTCCACTCCAGCGGACCCTGACTGCCCTGCAATGCCTCGATTGTCACCCCAACACTCAACGCCAGACACCCTGCTAAGTGTGACAGCCATGGGGTACCTGGAGTGCAAGCTATGGATCCCTGTGTTCGCAAGACATGGAACCTGACCCTGCTGCTGCAGCTCGGGAGGCAATCGGCCGAGCACGTCTCCAGGGTAGACGTGGCCTGACACCCCTATAAGGCTTATAGGGGAACCCCAAGACCTATGTCACCAAGGGCATGGAAAACTCAGGCTACGGCCTCAGCACAAGTCGAGGACTGAGCACCCTGAGACGATTGGGGAGGAATCCCCAGAGGCGCCTGGCAACTGGCACAGAGACTGGCCTCTTTTGAGGCCACAGGGGCGAGTCCCTGGGGTCCCCATTGTAACTCGAGAGGACCCCACCACAACTTGAGAAAAACCAAAAGATTCTCCCCTGTAAGCGGGATGAAGACCTTGTCCACTGTGGCTTCTCAGGGGAAATCACCCCTTCTCTCTTGGACCTCAAAAGGGTCATTCACCTTCTTGCTGTGACCCAAGAAGTTCCCCGCCCCACCCGTCCCCACTCAAGAGGAACACTGAGCGTCCCACCAAGAATGAAAAGAGCCCCGTTCTCCCTTGCTGAGCTCCAGATGAGGGTCTCTTTCCTGCTCTGTCGGGAAAGGGTTCCCAGCGCTCCCATCACATCCCAATAGGAGACAATCGCATCAGGACAGTTGTGAGGAGCATCAGGGGTCTTGCCACCATTCCCCAAGACCCCCAAATACCTCATTGACTCCAAAGGAAACTGACTGCCCTGCACTGCGTTGACTGTCACCCCGAAGCTCGAAGCCTGACACACTGGCACGTGTGACAGCCTTGGGTAGTACCTCGAGTTCAAGTCACAGATCCCTGTGTCCACTCGATGGGGAGCCTTACACTGCTGCTGCAGCTTCGGAGGCAAGTGGCAGTGCACGTCTCCAGGCGAGAGGAGGCCTGACTCACCTGTGGGGCTTCAAGGGAACCCCAAGATTTATGTCAGTATGGGCGAGGAAAGCTCAGGCACCGGCTTCACCACCAGACGAGGACTGAGGACCCGGCAAAGACTGTGGAGGAATCCCCAAAGGAGCATGGCAACTGGCAGGGAGACTGACCTCTCCTGAGGCCACAAGGCGAGTCCATGGGCTCCCAGTCGTCAATCGAGAAACGCTGCCTCAACTCGAGGAAAACCAGAAGCTTCTCCCTTGCAAGAGGAGTGAGGCCTTTGTCCCCTGCAGCGTCTCAGGGGAATTCACCCTTTGCTTCTTTGATCTCGAAAGGCTCCTTCACATTCTTGCTGAGACCCAAGAAGTTCCGGCCCCACCAATCCCCATTCGAGAGGAACCCCGATGGTCTTGCTGCGACTCAAGAGGAGCCCCATTTGCCCCTNGGAGACTGACCTCTCCTGAGGCCACAAGGCGAGTCCATGGGCTCCCAGTCGTCAATCGAGAAACGCTGCCTCAACTCGAGGAAAACCAGAAGCTTCTCCCTTGCAAGCGGAGTGAGGCCTTTGTCCCCTGCAGCGTCTCAGGGGAATTCACCCTTTGCTTCTTTGATCTCGAAAGGCTCCTTCACATTCTTGCTGAGACCCAAGAAGTTCCGGCCCCACCAATCCCCATTCGAGAGGAACCCCGATGGTCTTGCTGCGACTCAAGAGGAGCCCCATTTGCCCCTGCTCAGCTCTAGGTGTTTGCCCCTTTCTCTGCTCATCGGGAAATGGGTCCCTGCGCTCCCCTCGTATCCCAAGAACAGCCGCTCCCACCATGAGAGTCGGGAGAAGCATCAGGGTTCTGGCCACCATTCCTCAAGCTCCCCAAATGTCTCCTGCACTCCAGATGAACCTGACTGCCCTACACTACCTCGACTTTCACACCGAGGCTCGACACCTGACACACTGGCACGTGTGACAGCCCTGGGTAGTACCTCGAGGTCAAGTCACAGATCCCTGTGTCCTCTCGACAGGGAGCCTTACACTGCTGCTGCAGCTGCGGAGGCAAGTGGCCATGCACATCTAGAGGCTAAACGAGACCTGACTCCCCTGTGGAGGCTTCAGAAGAACCCCAAGACCTATGTCAGCATTGGCAAGGAAAGCTCAGGCTCCGGCCTCAGCACCAGACAAAACCCGAGTACCCACCGCAGACTGGGGAGGAATCCCCAGAGGCGCCTGGCAACTGGCGCGGAGACTGGACACTCCTGATTCCACAGGGCTGGTCTCTTGGGTCCACGTCGTAACTCGAGAGGACCTCGCTGAAATTCGAGAAAAACCAGATGCTTCTCTGCTGCAGGCGTGGTGAGGCTCTTGTCTGCTGCGGCTTCTTGGGCGAAATAATTTCTTTCCTCTTGGATCTGGAATGGCTCATTTATACCCTTGCTGTGAACCAAGAAGTTCTTTGCCCCACCAGTCCCAACAAGATAGGAACCCCCAGGGTCCCGCCGAGACTCAAGAGGAGGCCCGTTTGCCCCTGTTCAGCTCCAGATGAGGGTCCTTTTCCCTGCTCCATCGGGAAAGGTTTCCCTCCACTCCCTTCACATCCCAAGAGGAGGCGCTCGAACCAGGAGAGTCAGGAGGAGCATCAGGGGTCATGCCACCATTCCCCAAGTCCCCCAAATGCCTAGTCCACTACAGTGGACACTGACTGCCCTGCACTGCCTCGATTGTCACTCCGACACTCGACTCCAGACACACTGGCACGTGTGACAGCCCTCGGGTACCTCAGGGGCAAGCCGCAGATTACTGTGTCCGCTCAACGGGAAGCCTGACACTGCTGCTGCAGCTGGGGAGGCAAGCGGCCGTGCACGTCTCCAGGCGAGATGAGGTCTGACTCCACTGTGGGGGCTCCATGGGAACCCCAAGATTTATGTCAGCATAGGCGAGGAAAGCTCAGGCTCCGGCCACAAAACAAGTCGAGGACTGAGCACCCTGAGATGATTTGGGAGAAATCTCCAGAGGCGCCTTGCAACTGGCAGGGAGACTGGCCTCTCCTGAGGCCACAGGGTCGAGTCCATGGGCTCCCCGTCGTAACTCGAGAAACCCCGCCTCACCTTGAAAAAAACCAGAAGCTTCTCCCTTGCAAGCGGAGTGAGGCCCTTGTCCCCTGCGGCTTCTCTGGGGAAATCACCCTTTACCTCTTTGACCTCAAAAGCCTCCTTCACATTCTTGCTGTGACCCAAGAAGTTCCCGCCCTACCAGTCCCCATTCGAGAGGAACCCTGTTGGTTCTGCTATGACTCAGGAGGAGCTCCGTTTGCACGTGCTCAGCTCCAGATGTTTGTCCATTTCCCTGCTCGTCGGGAAAGGGGTCCCTGCGCTCTGGTACCATCCCAAGAACAGCCGCTCCCACCATGAGTGTCAGGAGGAGCTCAGGGTTTGGAGGTCTTGAAGAATGGTGGTAAGACCCTTGATGCTCTCCCAACTCTCCTGGTGCGAGCGTCGCCTGTTGGGATGCGAGGGGAACCCTGGGAACCCTTTCCAGAGAGAGAAGGAAAGGGACTCTCATCTGGGGTTCAGCAGGGGCTAACGGGGCTCCTTTTGAGTCTTGGCGGGACCCTCGGTGTTCCTCTCGAGTGGGGACGGGTGGGGCGGGGAACGTCTTGGGTCACAGCAAGGGGGTGAGTGAACCATTCGAGGTCCAAGAGGAAAGGGGTGATTTCGCCCGAGAAACTGCAGCAAAGGGACTCACCACACCTGCAGGGGAGAAGCATCTGGTTTTTCTCGAGTTGCGGTGAGGTTTCTCGAATGACGACCTGGAGCCCATGGACCCGCCCCTGTGGCCTCAGGAGAGGCCAGTCTCCGTGCCAGTTGCCATGCACCTTTGTGGATTCCTCCCCAGTAGTCGTCGGGTCCTCAGTCGTCGTCTGGTGCTGAGGCCAGTGCCTGAGCTTTCCTCGCCCATGCTGACATAAATATTGGGGTTCCCATGGAGCCCCCACAGCGGAGTCAGGCCTTGTCTCGCCTGGAGACGTGCACTGCCGCTTGCCTCCACAGCTTCACCAGCAGTGTCAGGCTTTCAGTAGAGCGGATACAGGGATCTGTAGCTTGCCTTCGAGGTACCACAAGGCTGATACACGTGCCAGTGTGTTCGGCATTGAGCCTCGGGCTGACAGTCTAGGCCGTGCAGGGCAGTCAGGTTCATCTGGAATGGACGAGGCATTTGAGGGTCTTCGGAATGGTGCATACCCCTGATGCTCCTCCTGAGTTTCCTGGGGCAAGCGCCTCTTCCTGGGATGCGAGAGGAGCGCTGGGAAACCTTTCCGGTAGTAGCAGGCAAAGGGATCCTCTTCTTAAGATGAGCATGGGCAAACCGGGCTTCTCTTGAGTCACTGCGGGACCCTCGGGGTTCATCTCATGTGGGGACGGGTGGGGAAGGGAACTTCTTGGGTCACACCCAGAGTGTGAAAGACCCTTTCAAAGTCCAAGAGGGAAGGGGTGATTTCCCCCGACATGCTGCAGCGGACAAGGGCCTCACACCGCCTGCAGGAAAGACGCTTCTGATTTTTCTCGAGTTGCGGCCGGTCCTCTAGAGTTACGATGGGGACCCCAGAGACCCGCCCCTGTGGTCTCAGGAGAGGCCAGTCTCTGGGCCAGTTGCCAGACGCCTCTGGAGAATCCTCCCCAGTCGTTGCCGGGTCCTCACTCCTCGTCTGGTGCTGAGGCTTGAGCCTGAGCTTTCTTCTCCCGTGCTGACTTAGGTTTTGGAATTCCCCTGTATCCCTAACAGAGGAGACAGGCCTCGTCTCTCCTGGAGACGTGCACGGCCGCTTGCCTCCCCAGCTGCAGCATCAGGGTCTGGCTTCCTGTCGAGGTGGCACAGGGATCTGTGGCTTTCTCTTGAGATACCCCAGGGCTATCACACGTGCCAGTGTGTCGGGCGTCAAGCCTCAGGGTTACATTCGAGGCAGTACAGGGCAGTCAGGTTCATCTGGAGTGGACGAGGCATTTGGGGGTGTTGGGAAATGGTGGCCCAACCCATGATGCTCCTCTTTACTTCCTTGTGCGAGCACCTCCTCTAGGGATTCGAGGCAAGCCACGAGAAAACTTTCCCTACGGAGCAGGAAAATGGACCCTCATCTGGAGCTGAGCAGGGGCAAACAGAGCTCCTTTTGAGTCTCAGCGGGATCCTTGGGGTTCCTCTCTAGTGGGGACGGGTGGCACGGGAACTTCTTGGGTCACAGCAAGAGTGTGAAGGAGCCTATCAAGGTCCAAGATGTATGGGTTGATTTCCCCCAAGACGCCTCAGCGGACAAGGGCCTCACCCTGCCATCAGGGGAGAAGATTCTTGTATTTTCCGAGTTGGGGCGGGATCCACTCAAGTTACGACGGGGACCCCAGGGAACCGCCTATGTGCCCTGAGGAGAGGCCAGTTTCCGTGCCAGTTGCAATGCGCCTCTTGGGATTCCTCCCCAGTCGTCACCGGATCCTCAGTCCTCGTCTAGTGCTGAGGCCAGAGACTGAGCTTTCCTCGCCCCTTCTGACATAGGTATCGGGGTTTCCCTAGAGACCCCACACAGGAGTCAGAACTCGTCTTGACTGGAGAAGTGCACTGATGCTTGCCTCCACTGCTTAAGCAGCAGTGTAAGGCTTCCCATCGAGCGTACACAGGGATCTGTGGCTTGCCCTCGAGGTACCCCATGGCTGTCACACGTGCCAGTGTTTCGGGCGTCAAGCCTCAGGCTGACAGTCGAGGCAGTGCAGTACAGTCAGGTTCATCTGGAGTGGACGAGGCATTTGGGGGTCTTGGGGAATGGTGGCCTGACCCCTGATTCTCCTCCCGACTCTCCTGGTGTGAGCGTCTCCTTGAGATGCGAGGGGAACGCTAGGAACTCTTTCCCGACGGAGCAGAGAAAGGGACCCTCATCTGGAGCTGAGCAGGGGAAACGGGGCTGCTCATGAGTCACGGCGGAACCCTCTGGATTCCTCTCGAGTGGGGAGGTGTGGGGCGGGGAACTTCCTAAGTCACAGCAAGGGGGTGAAGGAGCCTTTCGAAGTCAAGAGGGAAGGGGTGATTTCCCCCGAGACGCTGCAGGAGACAACGGCCTCATATCGCCTGCAGGGGTGAAGCTTAGGTTTTCTCGAGTTGTGGAGGGGTCCACTCGAGTTATGATAGGGACCACAGGGACCCGCCCCTGTGGCCTCAGGAGAGGCCAGTCTCCGTGCCAGTTGCCAGGCGCCTCTGGGGATTTCTCAAGAGTCGTCGCAGGGTCCTCAGTCCTCATCTGGTACTGAGGCTGGAGCCTCAGCTTTAGTTGCCCATGCTGACATAGGTCTTGGGGTTCCCCTGGAGCCCCACAGCGGAGTCAGGTCTCATCTCGCCTGGAGACGTGCATGGCCGCTTGCCTCCCCAGATGCAGCAGCAGTGTCAGACTCCCCATCGCGTGGACAGAGGGAACTGTGGCTTGCCCTGGAGGTACCCCAGGGCTGTCACACGTGCCATGTGTCGGGTGTTGAGTCTCAGGGTGACAGTCGAGGCAGTGCAGGGTAGTCAGGATCATCTGGAGAGGATGAAGCATTTGGTTGTCTTAGGGAATGATGACCCGACCACTGATGCTTATCCTGACTCTCCTGGTGCAAGCACCTCCTCTTGGGATGAGAGAGGAACGCCTGGAATCCTTTCCCTACCGAGCAGGGAAGGACGCTCATCTGAAGCTGAGCAGCTGCAAATGGGGCACCTTTTGAGTCATGTCGGACCCTCGGGTTTCCTCTCGAGTGGGGTCCGGTGGGGTGGGAACTTCTTGGGTCACAGTAAGGGTGTGCAGGAGCCTTTCAAGGTCCAACAGAAATGAGGTGATTTTCCCCAAAATGCCACAGTGTACAAGGGCTTCAAACTTCCTAGAGCGGGAGAGTCCACTCGAGTTATGACGGTTACCCCAGGGACACTCCACTGTGTCCAAAGAGAGGCCAGTCTCCATGCCAGATGCCAGGCGCTTCTCGGGATTCTTCCCCAGTGGTCGCCAGGTCCTCAGTTTTAGTCTGGTGCTGAGGCTTGAGCCTGAGCTTTCCTCGCCCGTGCTGACATAGGTCTGGGGTTCCCCTGGAGCCCCCACAGGGGAGTCAGACCTCGTCTGGCCTGGAGACGTGCACGGCCGCTTGCCTCCCCAGCTGCAGCAGCATTGTCAGACTCCATGTCTAGCGGACACAGGTGGCTTGCCCTCGAGGTACCCCAGGGCTGTCACACTTGCCAGTGTGTGGGGCATCGAGCTTCGGGCTGACAGCCGAAGAAGTGCAGGGCAGTCAGGTTCATCTGGAGTGGACGAGGCATTTGGGGGTCTTGGGGAATGGTAGCCCGACCCCTGATGCTCCTCCCGACTCTCCTGGTGCGAGCTCCTCCTCCTGAAATGTGAGGGGAGTGCTGGGAACTCTTTTCCTAAGGAGCAGGGAAAGGGACCCTTATCTGGAGCAGAACAGGGGCAATCGGGGCTCTTCTTGAGTCACAGCAGGACTTCAGGGGTCCACTCGAGTGGGGATGGGTGGAGTTAGACGGGGAGCCCATGGACCCGCCCCTGTGGCCTTAGGAGAGGCCAGTCTCCATACCAGTTGCCATATGCCTCTGGGGATTTCTCCCCAGTCATCTCCGAGTCCTCAGTCCTCGTCTGGTGCTGAAGCTGGTGCCTGAGTTTTCCTCGCCCGTGCTGATATAGGTCTTGGGGTCCCCTGGAGCCCCCCAAAGGGAGTAAAGCCTCGTCTCTCCTGGAGACGTGCACGGCCACTTGCCTCCCCAGCTGTAGCAGCAGTGTCAGGCTCCCTGTCGAGCAGACACAGGGATCTGTGGCTTGCCCTAGAGGTACTCCAGGACTGTCACACGTGCCACTGTGTTGGGCATCGAGCCTCGGAATAACAGTCGAGGCATGTAGGGCAGTCAAGTTTCTCTGGAGTGGACCAGGCATTTGGGGGTCTTGGGGAATGGTGGCCCTAACCCTGATGCCCATCCTGACTTTCCTAGTGCAAGCGACTCCTCTTGGGATGCGAGAGGAGCGCTCGGAAACCTTTCCAGATGTAGCAGAAAAGTGTCCCTCATTGGGAGCTGAGCAGGGGCAAACGGGGCTTCTCTTGAGTCCCAGTGGGACCCTCGGTGTTCCTCTCCAGTGGGGATGGGTGGGGCGGGGAACTTCTTGGTCACAGCAAGGGCCTGAAGGAGCTTTTCGAGGTCCAAGAGGGAATGGTTGATTTCCCCCGAAACGCCTCCGTGGACAAGGGTCTCACATCACTTGCAGGGGAGAAGCTTCTGGTTTTTCTCGAGTTGCAGCGAGTCCTCTCGAGTTACAATGGGGACCACAGGGACCAGAACCTATGGGCTCAGGAGAGGCCAGTGTCCGTGTCAGTTACCAGACGCCTCTGGGGATTCCTCCCTGGTCGTCGCCTGGTCCTCAGTCCTCATCTGCTGCTGAGGCCTCAGTCTGAGCTTTCCTCACCAGTACTGACATAGGACTTGGGGTTCCCCTGGAGCCCCCACAGGGGAGTCAGGCTTCATCTCACCTGGAGACGTGCATGGCCGCTTGCCTCCCCATATACATCAGCAGTGTCAGGCTCCCATCGAGTGGACACAGGGATATGTGGCTTGTCCTCGAGTTACCCCAGGGCTGTCACCCGTGCCAGTGAGTTGGACATCAGGACTCGGGGTNCCCCCACAGGGGAGTCAGGCTTCATCTCACCTGGAGACGTGCATGGCCGCTTGCCTCCCCATATACATCAGCAGTGTCAGGCTCCCGTCGAGTGGACACAGGGATATGTGGCTTGTCCTCGAGTTACCCCAGGGCTGTCACCCGTGCCAGTGAGTTGGACATCAGGACTCGGGGTGACAGTCGAGGCAGTGCAGGGCAGTCAGGTTCATCTGGAATGGACAAAGCATTTGGGGGTATTGGGGAATGGTAGCAAGACCCCTGATGCTCCTCCCGACTCTCCTGGTGCGAGTGTCTCCTGTTGGGAAGTGAGGGGAGCGCTGGGAACCCTTTCTCGACAGAGCAGGTAAAGGACCCTCATCTGGAGCTCAGCAGGGGATAACGGGGCTCCTTTTGAGTCTTGGCGGGACCCTCGGGGTTCCTCTCGAGTAGGGACTTGTGTGGCGGGAAACTTCTTGGGTCACAGCAAGAAGGTGAAGGACCCTTTCGAGGTCCAAGAGAGAAGAGGTGATTTCCCCCGAGACACCACAGCGGATAAGGGCCTCACCCCGCCTGCAGGGGAGAAGTTTTATTTTTTCTCAAGTTGCAGCGGGGTCCTCTCGAGTTAAGACCTGGACCCCAGGGACAGGCCCCTATGGCCTCAGGAGAGGCCAGGCTCCATGCCAGTTGCCAGGCACCTCTGGGGATTCCTCCCCAGTCGTTGGCAGGTCCTCAGTTCTCGTCTGGTGCTGAGGCTTGAGACTGATCTTTCCTCGCCAAAGCTGACATAGGTCTTGGGGTTCCTCTGAAGCCCCCACAGGGGAGTCAGGCCTCGTCTCGCCTAGAGACGTGCACAGCCTCTTGCCTCTCCAGCTGCAGCAGCAGTGTCAGATTCCCCGACAAGCGGACACTGGGTTATGTGGCTTGCCCTAGAGGTACTCCAGGGCTGTCACATGTGCCAGTGTGTAGCGCATTAAGCCTCGGGGTGACAGTCGTGGCAGTGCAGGGCAGTCAGGTTCATATGGAGTGGACGAAGTATTTTGGGGTTTGGGGAAATGGTGTCCAACATCTGATGCACATGCCAACTCTCCTGGGGTGAGTGCCTCCTCTTTGAAAGTGAGGGGAGCGCCGGGAACCCTTTGCCAACGGACCCGGGAAAGGGACCATCCTCTGGAGCTGAGCCGGGGAAACAGGGCTGCTCTTGAGCCATGGCGGGACCGTCGGGGTTCCTCTGGAGTGGGAAAGTGTGGGGCGGGGAACTTCTTGGGTCACAGCAAGGGTGTGTAGGAGCCTCTTGAGTTTTAAGAGGGAAGGGGTGATTTTCACTGAAACATTGCAGCAGACAAGACCTCACCCCAACCGCAGAAGAGAAGCGTCTGGTTTTTCTCGAGTTGCGGCTGGGTCCTCTCGAGTTACGACGGGGACCCCAGGGACATGCCCCTGTGTCCTCAGGAGAGGCCAGTCTCCTTGCGAGTTGCGAGGTGCCTCTGGGGATTCCTCCCCAGTCGTTGCAGGGACCTCAGTCCTCTACCGGTGCTGAGGTTGGAGCCTGAGCTGTCCTCGCCCGTGCTGACATAGGTCTTGTGGTTCCCTATATCCTCCACAGGAAAGTCAGGCCTCGTCTCGCCTGGAAACGTGCACTGCTGCTTTCCTCCCCAGCTGCAGCAGCAGTGCCCAGCTCCCCTTCGAGCGGACACAGGGATCTGTGGCTTGCCCTCGAGGTACCCCAGGGCTGTTACATGTGCCAGTGTGTCGGGAGTTGAGACTCGGAATGACATTCGAGGCAGTGCAGGGCAGTCAGATTGATCTGGAGTGGACGAGGCATTTGTGTGTCTTAGGGAATGGTGGCCAAACCCCTGAGCCTCTTCCCGACTCTCCTGGAGCGAGCACCTCCTCTTGGGGTGCGAGGGGAGCGCGTAGAACCCTTTAACAATGGAGCATGGAAAGGGATCCTCATCTAGAGCTGAGCAGGGGCAAACAGGGCTCATTTTGAGTACCAGAGATTCCCTAGGTGTTTCCCTAGAGGGGGACGGGTGGGGCAGGGACCTTCTTTTGTCACAGCATGGGTGTGAAGAAGCCTTTTGAGTTTCAAGAGGGAAGAGGTGACTTTCCCCAAGACGCCGCAGCGGACAAGGGCCTCACCCCGCCTGCAGGGTAGAAGCTTCTGGTTTTTCTCGAGTTGCGGCGGGGTCTTCTTGAGTTACAATGGGGACCCCATGGAAAAGCCCCTGTGGCGTCAAGGGAGGCCAGTCTCCGTGTCAGTNACAAGGGCCTCACCCCGCCTGCAGGGTAGAAGCTTCTGGTTTTTCTCGAGTTGCGGCGGGGTCTTCTTGAGTTACAATGGGGACCCCATGGAAAAGCCCCTGTGGCGTCAAGGGAGGCCAGTCTCCGTGTCAGTTGACAGGCGCCTCTGGGGATTCCTCCCCAGTGGTTGGCGGATCCTCAGCACTCGTCTGTTGCTAAGACTGGAGCCTGAGCTTTCCTTGCCTGTGCTGACATAGGTTTGGGGTTCCCCTGGAGCCCCACTGGGGAGTAAGGCCTCGTATTGCCCGGAGACGCGCACGGCCCCTTACCTCCCCAGCTGCATCAGCAGTGTCAGGCTTCCCGTCGAGCGGACACAGGGATCTGTGGCTTGCCCTCTACGTACCCCAGGGCTGTCACATGTGCCAGTGTGTCAGGCGTCAAGCCACGGGGTGACAGTCGAGGCAGTGCAGGGCAGTCAGGTTCATCTAAAGTGGACAAGGCATTTGGGGGTCTTGGGGAATGGTGGCCTGACCCCTGATGCTCCTCCCGACTCTCCTGCTGTGAGCGCCCTCTCTTGGGATGCGAGGGGAGCGCTGGGAAACCTTTCCCGAAGAAGCAGGGAAAGGGACCCTCATCCGGAGCTGAGCAGGGGCAAACGGGTCTCCTCTTTAGTCGTGGCGGGACCCTGGGGGATCCTCTCGAGTGGGGAGGGGTTGGGCAAATAACTTCTTGGGTCACAGCAAGTGGCTGAAGGAGCCTTTCGAGGTCCAAGAGGGAAGGGGACACTTTCCATGAGACACTGCAGCGGGCAAGGGCCTCACTCCACCTGCAGAGGAGCAGCTTCTAGTTTTTCGCGAGTTGCAGCGGGGTCCTGTCGAGTTATGACAGGGAACCCAGGGACCTGCCCCTGTGTCCTCAGGAGAAGTCAGTCTCCGTTCCAGATGCCAGACGCCTCTGGGGATGCCTCCCCAGTCGTCGCCGGGTCCTCGGTCCTTGTCTGGTTCTGAGGCTGGAGCCTGAGCTTTCCTCGCCTGTGCTGACATAAATCTTGGGTCCCCTGGAGCCCACACAGGGGAGTCAGGCCTTGTCTCGCCTGGAGACGTGCACGGCCGCTTGCCTCCCCAGCTGCAGCAGCAGTGTCAGACTCCTGGTCGAGCAGACACAGGGATCTGTGGCTTGCCCTCGAGGTACCCCAGGGCTGTCACACATGCCAGTGTGTCAGGCGTTGATCCTCGGAGTGACAGTCGAGGCAGTGCAGGGCAGTCAGGTTCATCTGGAGTGGAAAAGGCATTTGAGGGTCTTGGGGAATGGTGCCCCGACCTCTGATGTTCCTCCCGATGCTCCTGGTGCAAGCGCCTCCTCTTGGGATGCGAGGGGATTGCCGGGAACCCTTTCCCGACTGAGCATGGAAAAGGACCCTCATTTGGAGCTGAGCAGGGGAAAAGAGGGCTCCTCTTGAGTCGCAGTGCGACCTTCGGGGTTCCTCTCTAGTGGGGATGGGTGGGGCGGGGAACATCTTGGGACACAGCAAGTGGGTGAAGGAGCCATTTGAGGTCAAAGATGGAAGGGGTGATTTCCCCCGAGACGCAGCAGCAGACAAGGGCTTCACCCCGCCTGCAGGGGAGAAGCTTTTGGTTTTTCTCAAGTTGTGGCGGGATCCTCTCGAGTTCCGACGGGGACCCTAGTGACTCGCCCCTGTTGCTTCAGGAGAGGCCAGTCTCGATGCCAGTTACCAGGTGCCTCTGGGGATGCCTCCCCAGTCGTCGCTGGGTCCTCAGTCCTCATTTGTTGCTGAGGCTGGAGCCTGAGCTTTCCTCACTTGTGCTGACATAGATCTTGGGGTTCCCCTGGAGCCCCCATAGGGGAGTCAGGCCTTGTCTCGCCTGGAGACCTGCACGGCCGCTTGCCTCCTCAGCTGCAGCAGCAGTGTCAGGCTCCTTGTCGAGTGGACACAGGGATCTGTGGCTTGCCCTCGAGGTACCCCAGGACTGTCACACGTGCCAGTGTGTCTGGCGTTGAGCCTAGGGGTGACAGTCGAGTCAGTGCAGGGCATTCAGGTTCATCTTGAGCGGACGAGGAATTTGATTGTCTTGGGGAATGGTGGCCCGACCCCTGATGCTCCTCACGATGCTCCTGGTGTGACCACCTCCTCTTCAATGCGAGGGGAGCGCCGGGAAACCTTTCAAGACAAAGCAGGGAAAGGGACCCTCATCTGGAGCTGAGCAGGGAAAAACGGGGCTCCTCTTGAGTCATGGCGTGACCCTCGGTTTTCCTCTCGAGGGGGATGGGTGGGGTGGGGAACTTCTTGGGTCACAGTAAGGGGGTGAAGAAGCCTTTCGAGGTCCAAGTGGGAAGTGGTGATTTCCCCCGAGATCCGCAGCGGACAAGGGCCTCACCCCCGCCTGCAGGGGAGAAGCTTCTGATTTTTCTCGAGTTTTGGCGGGGTCCTCTCTAGTTACATCTGGGACCTCAGGGATCCGCCCCTGTAGCCTCAGGAGTGTCCAGTCTCTGTTCCAGTTGCCGGTGCCTCTGGGGATTCCTCCCCAGTCATCCGTGGGTCCTCAGTCCTCGTCTGGTGCTGAGGCCGGAGCCTGAGCTTTAATTGCCCGTGCTGACGTACATCTTGGGGTTTCCCTGGAGCCCCCGCAGGGGAGTCAGGCCTTGTCTCGCCTGCAGACGTGCACGGCCACTTGCCTCCCCGGCTGCAGCAGCAGTGTCATGCTCCCTGTCGAGCGGACACAAAGATCTGTGGCTTGACTTCGAGGCACCCCAGGGTTGTCAGACATGCCAGCGTGTCGTGCATTCATTTTAGGGGTGACAGTCGAGCAGTGAAGGGCAATCAGTTTCATCTGGAGTGGCCGAGGCATTTCGGAGTCTTTGTGAATGGTGGCACGACCCCTCTTGTTCCTCCCGACTCTCCTGGTGCGAGCACCTCCGCTTAGGATGGGAGGGGAGCGCCGGGAATCCTTTCTACTCGGAGCAGGGAAAGGCACCCTCATTAGGAGGTGAGCAGGGGAAAACATGGCCCCTCTTTGGTCGCGGCAGGACCTTCGGTGTTCCTCTCGAGTGGGGACGGTTGTGTCGTGGAACTCGTGGGTCACAGCAAGGGTGTTTAGGATTCTTTTGAGGTCCAAGAGGGAAGGGGTGATTTCTCCAGAGACGCTGAAGTGGACAAGGGCCTCACCCCGCCTGCAGGGGAGAAATTCCTGGTTTTTCTGGTGTTGCAGTGGGGTCCTCTTGAGTTACGACGGGAACCCCAGGGACCCGCTCCTGTGGCCTCAGGAGTGGCCATTCTCCATGCAGTTTTGAGAGGCCTCTGGGGATTCCACCCCAGTTTGCAACGGGTCCTCAGTCCTAGTCTGGAGCAGAGGCCAGAGCCAGAGCTTTCCTTGTCAGTGCTGACATGGGACTTGGGTTTCCCCTGGAGCCCCCACAGGAAAGTCAGGCCTCCTCTCGGGTGGAGACGTGCACAGACGCTTTCGTCACAAGCTGCAGCAGCAGTGTCAGGCTCCCATCGAGCTGACACAGGTATCTGTGGCTTGCCCTCTAGGTACCTTAGGGATGTCTCACGTACCAGCGTGGCACAAGTCGATCCTCAGGGTGACAGTCGAGTCAGTGCACTGCAGTCAGGTTCATCTGGAGCGGATGAGGTGTTTGAGGGTCTTGGGGAATGGTGGCACGAACCCTGGTGTTCCTCCCGACTCTCCTGGTGTGAGCGCCTCCTCTCGGGTTGCAAGGGGAGCACCAGGAATCCTTTCCCAACGGCCAGGGAAAGGGAACTCATCTGGAGCTTAGCAGGGGAAAATGGGGCTCCTCTTGTATCACAGTGGGACCCTTGGTGTTCCTCTCTAGTGGTGACTGTTGGGTTGGGAAATTTCGTGGGTCACAGCATAGGTGTGAAGGAGCCATTCGAGTTCCAGCTGGAAGGGGTGATTTCCCTTGAGACGCCGCAGTGGACAAGGGCCGCACCCCGCAAGCAGCCATGAAGCTCTTGATATTTTACGAGTTGCAGCGGGATCTTCTCAAGTTACGATGGGGATCCATGGACCCGCCCTTGTGGCCTCAGGATAGGCTATTCTCCGTGCGAGTTGTGAGAAGCCTCTGGGGATTCCTCCCCCGTCAGCACCAGGTCCTCAGGCCTGGTCTGGAGCTGAGGCCGGTGCCTGAACTTTCCTCACCCATGCTGACATGGGTCTTGGGGATTCCCTGGAGCCCCCACAGGGGAGTCAGGGCTCATCTCACGTGGAGCTGTGCACGGCTGCTTACCTACCATACTGCAGCAGCAGTGTCAGTCTCCCCGACTAGCGGACATAGGGATCTGTGACTTGCCCTCGAGGTACCCCCAGGCTGTCACACGTGCCAGCGTGGTGTGAGTCGATTCTTGGGGTGACATTCGAGTCTGCTGGGCAGTAAGGTTCATCTGGAATGGACGAGGCAATTGGGGATCTTGGGGAATGGCGGCATGACCCCTGGTGTGTCTCCAGGCTCTGCTGGTGCAAGCGACAACTCTTGGGATGTGAGGGGTGTGCCGGGAATCCTTTCCCGACAGAGAAGGGACAGGGCCTGTCACTTGGAACTGAGCAGGGAAAAACGGTGCTTCTCATTAGATGCGGTGGGACCCTTGGTGTTCTCTTGAGTGGGGACGGGTGGTTTGGGGAACTTCGTGTGTCACAGCAAGGGTGTGAAGGAGCCTTTTGAAATTCAAGAGGGAAGAGGTGACTTCCCCCGAGACGTGGCAGCGGACAAAGGCCTCACACTGCCTGCAGGGGAGGAGCTCCTGGATTTTTTTGAGCTGTGCAGGTTCCTCTCGAGTTATGATGGGGACCTTAGGGACCCGCTTCTGTGGCCTCAGGAGAGGCCTGTCTCCGGGGGAGTTGCGAGGGGCCTCTGCGGATTCCTCCCCACTGGACGCCACGTACTCAGTCCTCATCTGGAGCTGAGGCCGCTGCCTGAGCTTTCCTTGCCCGTGCTTACATGGGTCTTGGGGTTCCCCTGGAGCCCCCAGAGGGGAGCCAGGCCTCATCTCGAGTGGAAACCTGCACGGCTGCTTTCCACCCGAGCAGCAGCAGCAGTGTAAGCCTCTCCGTCGAGTGGTCACAGGGATCTGTGGCTTGCCCTCAAGTTACCCCAGGGCTGTCACACATGCCAGCGTGGCGTGAGTCGATCCTTGGGGTGACAGTCCAGTCTGTACAGGGCAGTCAGGTTCATATGGAGTGGACGAGGCATTTGGGGTCTTGAGGAATGGTGGCACGACCCCTGGTGTTCCTCCCGACTCTCCTGGTGCGAGCGCCTCCTCTTGAGATGCAAGGGGAGTGCCGAGAATCCTTTCCCGACAGAGCAGGTAAAGGGACCCTCATCTGGAGCTGAGCAGGGGAAATTGGGGCTCATCTTGAGTCGAGGGGGACCCTCGGTTTTCCTCTCGAGTTGGGACTGGTGGGTCGGGGAAATTCATGGGTCACAGCATGGCTGTGAGGGAGCCTTTCAAGGTCCAAGAGGGAAGCGGTGAATTCCCCCGAGATGCCGCAGCAGACAACCGCCTCACCCCACATGCAGGGGAGAAGTTCCTGGTTTGTCTCGAGTTGCGGTTGGGTGGTCTCGAGTTATGAAGGGGACCCCAGAGACCCGCCCCTGTGGCCTCAGGAGAGACCAGTCTCCGTGCGAGTTGCGACGGGCCTCTGGGGATTTCTCATCAGTCGGTGCGGGTCCTCAGTTTCCGTCTGGAGCTGAGGCTGGAGCCTGTATTTTCTTCGCCCGTGCTGACATGGGTCTTGGTGTTCCCCTGGAACCCCCACAGTGGAGTCACACGTAATCTCGCATGGAGACGTGCACGGCCATTTTCCTCCCAAGCTGCAGCAGCAGTGCCAGGCTCCCCGTTGAACGGACACAGGGATCTGTGGCTTGCCCTCGAGGTAACCCAGGGATGTCACACATTCCAGCGTGGCATGAGTCGATCCTCGGGGTGAAATTCGAGGCAGTGCAGGGCAGTCAGGTTCATCTGGAGTGATGAGGCATTTGGAGGTCTTGGGGAATTGTGGCTCGACCCCTGGTGTTCCTCCAGACTCTCTTGATGCGAGCGCCTCCTCTTGGGATGCGAGGGGGGCACCTGGAATCCTTTCCCGATGGAGCAGTTTGCTAGCCACAGAATGAAACACCAACACGGCCGAGTGGTTTGAATTATTTTTATCATTATTATTATTCTGCTGCTTCTTGCAGCTGCTTTATTTTATATCTTTTGCACAACAATCAGCAGGGCAAGTTGCCAAACACTATGATTCAGCGACTATACAGTTTGCAGATGCAGGGTGAGATAACCTTATCTTAACTTATTTATTAAAGCTAAGACTTTGTTTTGGGGAACTTCCTTATCAAGTTAGAATCTACTTTGTCCCTGGGTCTGTTCCTTTTAGAAGAATCATAGAAACATCCTTGTATGCAAGAAATATTCTTTTCCCATGGGATCAAAGGATTCTTGGCTGAAGATCTCGTTTGCAAGAATATTCAGCCCTGACCAGGAGCCTTGCTTGCAAGAGTCTTCCCAGCCTCCCTTATACTTCTTTCCCTACATCTCCCCCTTTCTTTTCTTGCAGGTGCTGAATAAGCGCCTGAATATGCAAAGCTTCTTCTTTCAGTTATTTCCCTGCTCGCCTGCACCGGTAGACTATAAAAGCAATGAAACATAAAGCAACAACTAACAAAGTTATCACAAAGGATGTTGTTAACAATGTAGATGCATGCCCTAAAGGACTGAAGTTATCTAATCCTTCTTGAAGATTCCTCAGTATATCAGAACCAATAATATAAGGCAGTGTCTTACTAAAAGTTGACAATATAGTTTGTTCCAATTCCATAATTTCAGCAGTTAAATTCTGGTGTCCCACCAAAGACATTTTCACTTTTTCCCAGCCCTCAATCATATTAAAGGGAACAGGGGTTACACATAGGTGATATGTATTCCAATCACATTTTAACACACTCCTTGTAGCTAACACAGTCACTTGATCTCCTAACCAGCAAACAGTGTGTTGTAAATTCAATACATCAGTAGCCAACTGAGCGTCCAAATCATGCTGTTGTTGCCACAATAAATGAGCATCCTTATGCCACTCCTTGACAAAATCGGCAGTCTGTATGCCTTGATGCAAAGCAAGAACTGCTACAGTTGCTGTTGCTGTTACTGAACTGATGTGATGACGATGCCAAGCATTCTTCAGGATCAATGGAAAAGAGTTTGTACAGCATTCACAAGATGAGTGACATCAAAAGAGTCTGACCAAGGTCGAGTAAAATTAATAGGTAACCAGAGTTCAGTCCATGCTTTCACAATAACCAAAGAGTAATTACTGGAATGAACCATCTTGTTTTCAACATTTTCCCACCAAGAACGGTTTATGCATTAAGTCAAGTTGCAATCAGAACATGTTATAAATCCCAAAATTTCATTCCAAACCCATTGCCCATACTGTAGAGAATAAGGAAATTTTACTCTGCTATAGCAGAGTAAGATTTGTTAATATGCAAATCAACTTGAAAAGGCCCAGAAGGATCAAGGTGAAATTTCCAGTCCAAATAGTAAGATTACCTGACACAGCCCACAATTGCCACATATCCCCTTGTAATTGAGGGTGTCACACCATTTGCAACTGAGGTGGAACCAATGCAAAATGTTGCCATTTTACAGTTTCATTTCCTTGAGCATACAGGGTACCATTTATGCGATGCCATTTCAAAGATTGATTAGACCATTTTTCTAAAAATTCCCCATGAGTAGGACTCCAATCTACAATTACATGATTTGAATAATTCATAACTAGACGAGGGCCATGATCCCTGCAATGTTCCCACTCCAGATGTGATAAAGATGCTTCAAAAAATGAAGCAGGGCAGAGGGACATATGTACCCTCTTATTCTTATTTAAGTAAGACTGTGAAGTATGAAAGCCACGAGAAGAAATGAGCACAGTAAAAACTGCGACATTGTTGTCCCCTATATTGAACTCCCCAAGTATTATAAGAATGACGTGAGTGTGTTTTTGTAGACAGACAAAAGGAATGTCCTGCTATACATAAAGGAATACCTTCAGCTGCTATAGTAAGATTAGTAACATTATAATTTTGTACATGCTGGGATAATTGCTCAATCCCTCCACAGTCAGGTGGAGGGAAAAATTAGTTACATTAATACAGACAGGAACTTCTACTTCACCCCAAGACACCGCCCGCACCAAAGGAGGGTTAGGAATATAAGCCCAGTAAGTATAATTAGTAGCTTCCACATACATTACCTGACAAGTCACCACTGCCATCATGGCCAACAGAAGATTAGAAGGATTCAATGGCTGTCCCGCCTTCTGCAATGTCTTTTCAGCTTCCTGCATCAGTTTCTTCAGCTGTCCCCATGTAGGTGGATTCGCTTCTCTTGTTGCAAAGGTGAAGGTCCTCTGCATGGACAGTTCCTGAAACTGGCACACGAATGGGTCACTCATCCTGCAACTTCACCAGTCTTAATGGAACCCAGATCCTGGAATCATTCACAGAAATGAAAGCATATCCTCTCCCCCGAAAATGAAGTACTGCTGGAATCCATCCCTTTATCTCATCCTTATACCATACCCAGGAATGTTCAAAGCTTTTTGTCTTCTTTTCTGTATTGCCAAAATGCTGTTCTGCTGGAGTCATCTTATCTTTTCTCCAGACATTCAAATAATTAAGACTTAATAGCTTTTTATTTAATACACCCATTGGTGATATCACACCCTTCTCCCCCTTTCTTATTTTTTCAAGATACTCACAAAGAGTACAATTAGCTCTTTAAATTATAGCTTTTCCTTGACTGTTATAAGGAATTCCAAAAGTATATGCTTAATATGATATTGTTTTAAAAATTGAGATAATTTAGAGGATTGATATGTGGGAGCATTATCAGTTTTTAATTCTATAGGTATGCCCATAATAGCAAAACAAAATAATAAGTGCGTAATAATGGAGTCAGCCTTTTTTGAGCTTAAGGCAGTAGCCCACTGAAAGTGAGAATAAGTGTCTATAGTATGATGAACATATTTCTGTTTACCGAATGAGGAAATAAAAACAACATCCATTTGCCAGATTTGGTTAGATTGTAATCCTCTGGGATTTACTCCAGGAGGGGCAAAGGGCAAGACAAATGGTGCACATATAGAACAAAAACAAACAATGTGTTGAGCTTGTTTTCATGTTAAAGAATAAGTTTTTTGTAATCCTTTAGAATTAGTATGATATAAGCAATGTTCTTGTGTTGCAGACTGTAAAGGATAAAGTAAGGCATCTATATTTGCATTTCCTTGGGATAATGGTCCAGGGAGAGAAGAATGAGCTCGAATATGAGTTAAAAAGACATGGTTTAGTCACCTGATTAATAATTTTGAACCTGAAAAAATAATGTATCAATATTAGTTCTTAAAGTTAATGGTAGAGTGGTTTCAGGAGGATAAATACATGAAAATACTGCATATTTACAATCAGAAACAATATTAATAGGAACATCAAAAAAATCCTGTAGTGCCAGACAAATGGCCCAAATTTCAGCAGGCTGCATGTAAGAAAAGGAATGCGGAACAACTTTAGAAGCAGTATCAGTCCAATAGCCAGCAGTGTTTTTATTGACATCTGTAAAAACAGTTTGCCCTTCAACCGGAATATTAGATATAGGAGATTTACAAATTACTGGCGTGTGTTGAAGAAAATCTATTAATTTTGATTGAGGATAATGATTAGAAAAAGTTCCTGAATAAGATGCAAGAGCTATCTGCCAATTTTCATTAAACTGTAAACAATTAGAGATTTGGGTGGAAGTAAGTTGAGTAATGATTGTTTGAGGGTCACTTCCAATTAACTGGGTAATGCAGCCTCAACCTTTCAGAATGAGGAAAGCAATTCTATCCATATAAGTAGTAAGCTTTTTTGTATAATTATTGGGTAAAAATACCCACTCGATCAACCCTGCAGATTGAGCAATAACTCCCGTAGGAGAATAAGAAATATGGAACACCATGAAATACATAGGTTGATCCTGTTTTAGATAAGTAAGAAATCCTTCATTCAACCATTGTTCTACAAAGTGTAATTCCTCTATTGCTCAAGAAGTAAGAGATCGAGGACTATTAAGAGCAGCATCACCCTCCAGGGTAGAAAATAAATGATGCAATTGATGTGTAGGGATCCCCAACATGGGACGTAACCAGTTAATATCACCCAAAAGTTTCTGAAAATCATTAAGAGTTTTCAAATTATCTGGTCTACTTTGGACTTTTTGAGGTTTTATTCTTTGCCGTTCCAAAATAGCACCTAAATATGAAATAGGAAATTCAGTTTGAATTTTTTCAGGAGCAATTTGAAGATTAAAATCACTTAAAACCGTTTTCACAGGAATAAAAAATTTATACAGCTCCTCTTTACTAGGAGCAGCCAATAAAAGATCATCCATATAATGATAGAGAAAACAATTAGAAAATTGTTGCCTCACAGTGATAAGAGCACGATCAACAAATTTCTGACAAAGTGTAGGGCTGTTAATCATTCCTTGAGGCAACACTGTCCATTGATAACGTTTTACGGGCTGCCAATGATTATACACTGCAATAGTAAAAGCAAATTTATTTCTATCTTTATTTGCAAAAGAATATTAAAAAAGTAATCCTTCAAATCTAAAACCATCAAATACCAATTCTGTGGAATCAAAGCAGGAGAAGGGAGACCTAATTGCATAGCTCCCATAGGTTCTATGTGAAGTGAAGTGAAGTCACTCAGTCTGTCCGACACTTTTCAACCCCGTGGACTGTAGCCCACCAAGCTCCTCTGTCCATGGGATTCTCCAGGCAAGAGTACTGAAATGGGTTGCCATTTCTTTCTCCAGAGAATCTTCCCGACCCAGGGATAGAACCCAGGTCTCCCGCATTGCAGGCAGACGCTTTAATCTCTGCACCACCAGGGAAAGCCCTATAGGTTCTATACGTTTGTTCATTTCTCTTAAATCAGTCAACATTCTCCATTTACCAGATTTTTTCTTAATGACAAAAACAGGACAATTCCAAGGAGACGTGGAAGGTTTGATATGGCCAGACTGAAGTTGTTCCTCTACTAGTTGTTCCTCTACTAATTCTTCCAAAGCCTCGAGCTTCACTTTTGGAAGTGGCCACTGCTCAACTCATTTAGGGACATCAGTTAACCATTTCAATGGGAGAGCTCGAGGAATCTGAGCAGTAGATACAAGTTCTCCGATGAGATGGTGAGCGTTGTTCCTAAAGAAGATAAAAGATCCCTTCCCCAAATATTAATAGGTATATTAACAATGTAAAAAGAAACAAATACTTTTTTTTCCGTTAGACAACTGGCATGACAAAGGTTGAGTGCTTCTCCACATATCTGCTATAGATCCTAAGCCTGTTAAAATAAGAAGACTTTTTTTCTTTTTCCAGTCATTAGGCCACTACTGGAGAGAAAATAACTGAAACATCTGCTCCTGTATCCACTAATCCTTCAAATTGTCTATTTTCAATAATCAGTGACATTGAAGGGCGAGAGTCATTAATAAGCATTTCCCAAAATATACTTTGTCCTGTACTTCCAAAACCACCGACTCTCTCATTTGAATATGAAGGAAACGGGTGATAAGGTAGCAAAAGAAGTTGTGCAATCCGTTCCCCTGCCAATAAAGAAAGAGTTTGTGATGTAGAGACCATAATTAAAATTTTGCCGACATAGTCAGAATCAATTACTCCTGGGAATACAGTCAGTCCTCTTAATGCCGCACTACTTCTCCCCCAAAGCAAACCAAAAATTCCTCTTGGCAATGGGCCAAAAACATTAGTCTGTAGTTTATAAACACCTCCTCCTGGGGCGCTGGAAGATCATCATCATAGAACACAGAAGCAGGGAATGTAAACCGCCGATTTTCTCTCCCTATTTCAGCTTTATCAGCAGCCACCGGGAATAGATGCATAAGGTGGTGCAGAAGGGTTAACTCCCTTGGAAGTTCGTTTTCTATTTAATAAAAACTTCCGAAAAGCAGCAGTCATTGCCTCTACAGAATCTGAATCCTCCCCCGAACTAACTTCTCCATCTGTCTCGGTGGATGAATCTGTACTACTGTCCAGAGGCTTGGGCGGAGGCCGAGGTGAAGCCCCCTCCTCACATTTGCCTTCCTTCTTCTCTCCCACAAGCACATCCTCATACAGGGGATCATCATCCTTCTTAAGAGGACATGAGGTGGCCTCACTATCAGCAATCATTAATTTAAAAGCCTGCATTATAGCACTACATAGAGTCCACAGCTTTAAAGAAATCACATTTCCTTTTTGATGCTGCCTTCTTAACTCCTTTTGTACCTTTTTCCATTCCTTTAAATTCAGCGGTATTTCTGTTTCATATTTAAACCAATAGCAATGCTTCTCTATAAGGCAGAACAACTCACTCAAACAGCGGGTAGACGTCTTAACTCCTATAAAATGCAGGAGCCCCTTAACCAGCTCCATATATTGTGACCTTAAAGACAGGGAATTCCCTATGTTTTTTTCTTTTTCTTTTCTCTTACTTTTCTTTTTCCCAAAAGTCCCCCTTTCAGCTTTCCGCCCCGGGGTGCTTACCCTTTCAGTTCCGTCGTGCCCCGTGTTGAGGGCCAGATACTAGCGACGGAATGAAACACCAACACGGCCGAGTGGTTTGAATCATTTTTTTTAATTCTGCTGCTTCTTGCAGCTGCTTTATTTTATATCTTTTGCACAACAATCAGCAGGGCAAGTTGCCAAACACTATGATTCAGCGACTATGCAGTTCACAGGCATGGGGCGAGATAACCTTAACCTTAACTTATTTACTGCAGCTAAGACTTTGTTTTGGGGAACTTCCTTATGAATTTAGAATCCACATTGTCCCTGGGTCTGTTCCTTTTAGAAGAATCTGAGAAACATCCTTGTATGCAAGAAATGTTCTTTTCTCACAGGATCAAAGGATTTTTGACAGAAATCTTGTTTGCAAGAATATTCAGCCCTGACCAGGAGCCTTGCTTGCAAGAGTCTTCCCAGGCTCCCTTATACTTTGTTCCCTACAGCAGGGAAAGGGACCCTCATATGGAGCTGAGCAGGGGAAAACGGGGTTCCTCTTGAGTCATGGTGGGACCCTTGGTGTCACTCTCGAGTTGGGATGGGTAAGTCAGGGAACTTCATGGGTCACATCAAGGATGGGAAAGAGCTTTTCGAGGTCCAAGAGAGAAAGGGTGATTTCCCCCTAGATGCCACAGTGGACAAAGGCCACAACCCGCCTGCAGGGGAGAAGCTCCTGGTTTTTCTCAAGTTGCGGTGGGATCCTCTCGAGTTACTAAGGGGATGCCAAGGACCAGCCCCTGTGGTCTTAGGAGAAGCCAGTCTCCATGCGAGTTGTGAGAGGCCTCTGCGGATACCTCCGCAGTCGGAGCTGGGTCCTCAGTCCTCCTCTGGAGCTGAGGCCGGAGCCTGAGCTTTCCTCACCTGTGCGAACATAGGACTTGGGGTTACCCTGGAGCCCACACTGGAAAGTCAGGTCATGTCTCGCTTGGAGACGTGCAAGGCCGCTATCCTCCCAAGCTGCAGCAGCAGTGTCAGGCTCCTGGTAGAGCAGACACAGTATCTGTGGTTTGCCCTCGAAATACCCCAAGGCTGTCACATGTGCCAGTGTGGTGTGAGTCGATCCTCGAGGTGACAGTCGAGGCAGTGCAGGGCAGTCAGGTTCATCTGGAGTGGGCAAGGTATTTGGGGGTCTTGGGGAATGGTGGCACGACCCCTGGTGTTTCTCCCGACTCTCCTGGTACTAGCACCTACTCTTGGGATGCAACGGGAGCGCCGGGAATCTTTTCCCGATGGATCGGGGAAAGGGACTCTCATCGGGAGCTAAGCAGGGGAAAACCGGCTCCTCTTGAGTAGCGGCGAGACCCTCAGTGTTCCTCTCGAGTGGGCACGGGTGGGTCGGGGAACTTCCTGGGTCACAGCAAGGGTGTGACAGAGCCTTTCGAGGTCCAAGAGAGAAGGAGTGATTTTCCCCGAGACACCGCAGCAGACAAGGGCCTCACCCCGTCTGCAGGGGAGAAGCTCCTGGTTTTTCTCCAGTTGCGGTGTGGTCCTCTTGACTTACGATGGGGTCCTCAGGGACCCGCCCCTGTGGCCTCAGGAGAAGCCAGTCTCCCTGCGAGTTGGGAAGGGCCTCTGGTGATTCCTCATCATTCAGCGTCAGGTCCTCAATCCTCATCTAGATCTGAGGCTGGAGACTGAGTGTTCCTCACCAGAGCTGACATGGTATTGTTTTTCCCCTGGAGTCTCAACAGGTGAGTCAGGCCTCATCTCGCGTGGAAACATGCATGGCCGCTTTCCTCCCGAGCTGCAGCAGCACTGTCAAGCTCCCTATTGAGCAGACACAGGGATCTGTGGCTTGCAGTCGAGGTACCCCAGGGCTCTCACACATGCCAGCGTGGTGTGATTTGATTTTGGGGGTGACAGTCGAGGCAGTGCAGGGCAGTCAGTTTCATCTGGTTGGATGAGGCATTTGGGAGTTGGGTAATGGTGGTACAATACCTATTGTTCCTCCTGACGATCTTGGTGTGTGCGCCTCCGCTTGCGATGCGAGGGGAGCACCGGGAAACCTCTCCCAATGGAGCAGGAAAAGGGACCCTCATGTGGAGCTGAGCAGCAAAAAACGGGGCTCCACTTGAGTCGTGGCAGGAACATGGGTGTTCCTCTCCAGTGGGGATGGGTGGGTCTGGGAACTTCGTGGGTCACAGCAAGGATGTGAAGGAGCCTTTCGAGGTCCAAGAGGGAAGGGGTGATTTTACCCGAGACGCTGCAGCAAACAAGGGCCTCATCCCACGTGCAGGGGAGAATTTCCTGGTTTCTTTCGAGTTGCGGCGGGTCCTCTCGAGTTGCGACAGGAGCCCAGAGACCTGCCCCTGTGATCTCAGGAGAGGCTAGTCTCCGAGCAAATTGCGAGGGGCCTCTGGGGATTCCTCCCCAGTCAGCACCGGGTCCTCAGTCCTCATCGGGAGCTGAGGTGAAACCTGAGTTTTCCTTGCCCGTGCTGACATGGGTCTTGGGGTTTCCCTGGAGCCCCCACAGGGGAGTCAGACTTGTCTTTCATGGAGCTGTGCACTGCAGCTTTCCTCCTGAGCTTCAGCAGCAATGTCAGGCTACACTTCATGCAGACACAGGGATCTGTGGCTTGCCCTCGAGGTACCTCAGTTCTGTCACACGTGCCAGCGTGGTATGAGTCAATTGCCAGGATGACAGTTGAGGCAGTGCAGGGCAGTCAGGCTCATCTGGAGTGGACTGAGGCTTTTGGGGATTTTGGGGAATGGTTGCACGACCCGTGGAGTTCCTCCCGACTCTCCTGGGGTAAGAGCCTCCTCTTGAGAGGTGAGGGGAGTGCTGGGAATCCTTTCCCGATGGAGCAGAAAAAGGGACCCTTCTCTGGAGCTGAGCAGGGGAAAACAGGGCTTCTCTTGAGTGGCAGCGGGACCCTCGTTGTTCTTCTCGAATGGGGATGGGTGGCTCTGGTAACCTTGTGGATCGAAGCAAGAGTGTGGCGGCCCCTTTCGAGTTCAAAGATGCAAGAGGTGATTTCCCCTGAGACCCCCACCAGACCAGGGCCTCACCCCGCCTGCACAGGAGAAGCTCCTGGTTTTCCTCGAATTGTGGAGGGGAATCACGACGGGGACCCCAGGGACCCACCCCTGTGGCCTCAGGAGAGGCCAGTATCAGTGTGAGTTGTGAGAAGCTTCTAGGGATTCCTCGCTAGTCAGCACCGGCTCCTCACTCCTCGTCTGGAGCCCAAGATTTATTCGCTCGTGCTGACATGGGTCTTGAGGTTCCCCTATAGCCTCCACAGGGGAGTCAGGCCTCGTCTCGCATGGACACGTGCACGGCTGCTTTCCTGCCAAGCTGCAGCAGCAGTGTCAGGCTACCCGTCGAGCAGACACAGGGATATGTGGCTTGCCCTTGAGGTGCCACAGGGCTGTCACACGTGCCAGCGTGGCGAGAGTCCATTCTCGGAATGACAGTTCAGGAAGTGCAGGGCAATCAGGTTCATCTCGAGTGGACTGAAGCATCTGGGGGCTTTGGTTATGGTGGCACGACCCCTGGAGTTCCTCCAGACACTCGTGGGGCGAGCCTCTTATTGGGATGTAAGAGGAGTGCAGGGAATCCTTTCCTGCTGGAGCAGGGAAAGGGACCCTCATCTCTAGCTGAGCAGGGTAAAACGGGCCTAATCTTGAGTAGCAGCGGGACCGTCGGTGTTTCTCTCGAGTAGGGACAGATGGATCTGGGAACTCCCTTGGTCGCAGCAACAGGGTGAAGGAACCTTTCGAGGTCCAAGAGGGAAGGGATGATTTCCCCCGACACGCTGCAGTGAACAAGGGCCTCACCTCACCTACAGGGGAGAAGCTCATGTTCTTTCTCGAGTTGTGGCGGGGTCTTCTCGAGTTTCGACGGGGACCCCAGGGGCCCACCCCTGTGGCCTCAAGAGAAGCTGGTCTCTGTGCGAGTTGCGAGAGCCTCTTGGGATTCCTCTCTGGTCTGCACTGGGTCCTCAGTCCTTGTCTGGAGCTGAAGCCTTAGCCTGAGCTTCCCTCGCCCATGCTGACATAGGTCATGTAGTTCCCCTGGAACCTTCANAGTTTCGACGGGGACCCCAGGGGCCCACCCCTGTGGCCTCAAGAGAAGCTGGTCTCTGTGCGAGTTGCGAGAGCCTCTTGGGATTCCTCTCTGGTCTGCACTGGGTCCTCAGTCCTTGTCTGGAGCTGAAGCCTTAGCCTGAGCTTCCCTCGCCCATGCTGACATAGGTCATGTAGTTCCCCTGGAACCTTCACAGCGGAGTCAGGCCTCGTCTCGCTTGGAGATGTTCATGGCCACTTTCATCCCGAGCTGCAGCAGCAGGAACAGGCTCCCCATCAACCTGACAAAGTATCTGAGGCTTACCATTGAGGTGTCGCTAGGCTGTCACACGTGCAAGCGTGGCGTGAGTCGATCCTCGGGGTGACAGTTGATGCAGTACAGGGCAATCAAGATCATGTGGAGTGGGCTGAGGCACTTTGGGGTCTATGGGAATGGTGGCACGACCCCTGGAGTCCCTCCCAATTCTCCTGGAGAGAGCGCCCCCTCTTGGGAGGCAAGGGGAGCTCCGGGAATCCTTTTCCGATGGAACAGGGAAAGGGACCCTCATCTGGAGCTGAGCAGGGGAACACGGGGCTTCTCTTGAGTCGCAGTGGGACCCTTGGTGTTCCTCTCGAGTGGGGATGGGTTGGTCGCTGGACTTCTTCTTTCGAAGCAAGTGTGAGAAGGAGCCTTTCGAGGTCCAAAAGGAAAGGGATGATTTCCCCTGACACGTTGGAGTGGACAAGGGCCTCACCTCTCCTGCAAGGTAGAAGCTACTGTTTTTCCTCGAGTTGTGGTGGGGTCCTCTTGAGTTTCAATGGGGACACCAGGGACCCGCCCCTGTGGCCTCAGTAGAGGCCAGTCTCCATGCAAGTTGGGAGGGGCCTCTGGGGATCTTTCCTAGTCGGTGCCAGATCTTCAGTCCTTGTCTAGAGCTGAGGCTGGAATCTGAACTTTCCTCTCCCATGCTGACATGGGTCTTGAGTTCCCCTGGAGCCTCCACAGGGGAGTCAGGCCTTGTCTCGCATGGAGACGTGCACAGCCACTTTCCTCCCAAGCTGCAGCAGCACTGTCAGGCTCCTCGTCCAGCAGACATGTGGATCTGTGGCTTGCCCTAGAGGTGCCACAGAGATGTCACGTGCCAGCGTGGCATGAGTCTATCCTCAGGGTGGCAGTCGAGACAGTGCAGGACAGTCAGGTTCATCTGCAGTGGACTCTGGCATTTGGAGGTCTTGGGGAATGGTGGCACGANTGTCAGGCTCCTCGTCCAGCAGACATGTGGATCTGTGGCTTGCCCTAGAGGTGCCACAGAGATGTCACGTGCCAGCGTGGCATGAGTCTATCCTCGGGGTGGCAGTCGAGACAGTGCAGGACAGTCAGGTTCATCTGCAGTGGACTCTGGCATTTGGAGGTCTTGGGGAATGGTGGCACGAACCTTGGAATTCCTCCCGACTCTCTCTGGCTAGTGCCTCCTTTTGGGATTGGAGGGGAGCGCAGGGAATCCTTTCCCGACGGATCAGGGAAAGGGACACTCATCTGGAGCTGAGCAGGGGAAAATGGGGGTCCTCC
>SJYB01006384.1:7093-30329 GCA_006408585.1 Antidorcas marsupialis
ATTCCTGGGTCAGGAAGATTCACTGGAGAAGGGATAGGCTGCCCACTTCAGGATTCTTGGACTTTCCTTGTGGCTCAGCGGGTAAAGAACCTGCCTGCAATTTGAGAGATCTGGGTTGGATCCCTGGGTTGGGAAGATCATCCAGAGAAGGGAAAGGCTACCCACTCTAGTATTCTGGCTAGTCCATTGGGGTGCAAAGACTGAGCGACTTTAAGAAGAAGAAGAAAGCATAGAGGTTCTCAACAGACTTAGATGAGTGACAGAGGCCAAATCTAATTCCAGCTAAGACTGTCTCTCACCCACGTGACCCGCCAACTTCCACTCCTCCTCAGCAGTGATACTCAGACCATGACCTCTGCAGATAATAACCATACTTCAAAAATTCCTCTTTCCCTGCTTTAAGGGTAAAACCTTATCTGGGATTTCAGCTGGTGCTCCCAGGAGGCCACAGCCTGTTGCCTTGCAGGGTCTCTGCTCTGAGCCTCAGAGGACACACTCCAGCTTTGCCGTTTGGAACACAGCCCCGACGCCCTTCTGGACGCACCTCAGCCCTGTCCTCTCGTTTTACGGTAAAATCTCCAGCTTGCCTTCAGGCCTCACTGGCGTTAGAGCCGCACTTTTGGCTCGGTTGCTGTGAGCGTCGTCCCCGACCGTCGGCTTCCTTGGGTTGTAAGGGGGCTGAGCTTCCGGCCTGTGAGGTCCGGCAGGCTGCCCTGGTGGGTGATGGCCCAGGCGCCCCTCTGTGCCCACCTTCGTCCTGCAGGGCCATCAGCCCCACTGCCCAGTTAGCGATCTCCTCGAAAGTTAGATTCTTTGTTCTTCTAAGTACTAGCTTGTTTGGAGCAGATGGACATTGACGCTGCGGCCGTTTTGCACTTTGACCCCTATCTCCTGCCATCCAAAGGAGCTGGCTTTATCAGCATCTGTGACGTGAACTGCCGGCCGAGGGCAGCTGGACTGCTTATTGAGGATGGGATAAGCAACCCCTTCACACAGACGGCGGAGCTGACCTGGAAAATGCGCAGGCGAAGCCAGCCCTGCCCGGCCCCGGCGCCGCAGCGGGGACGCCCGCGGGGCTGGGACGGCGTCCTGCCCGGGATCCCTCCCATCGCCGGGCACGGCTCCCCCTGCCTTTGGGAATCTCCCCTCCGGGCTGCAGCAGGGTTGTGCTCACCACCATCACCGTTGTCCCCAGGAACCCGGAAGGCTGGTGGAAGGAAGGGGGGCCCAGCCTGGGTTCCTGGGTTTTTCTACCGTGAAGCCAGGCTGTTTGGCGTTTGCTGATTACTGGCCTTTCAGGGTTACTTGGTGAGACCTTAGGGATCCGTACAAAGATGGCCAGTGCTCCATAGAGAAGGTGTCGGTCCTGGGAAGGAGGTCGACAGGCAGAGAGGGCAGTGGACGTGGGGCTGGAGGCGGAGGCAGGAAGAGGCAGAGGGAGGGAGGCCACTGGAGGCAGCGCACGGGGCGGTGCGGGACCCCACCATCGCCGGCTCCTCTGGGCTCACCTTCTGCCCCCGCCCCCAGCTTCTAGTTCCGAGGCAGCTGGTGGGCTGCCGTCTATGGGCTCTGTCTGTAACGCAAAGCGTGACAAGGCTCCGGTGAGCCGCTGGCCGTCGGCAGCGGGGCCCGGGTGCTGGCTGGGTGTGCCCAGCATCAGCCTGGGGTCAGGACAGGTGGCTGCGTGGGCCCCGTGGCCCTGGGGCCGCTCTCACTGCGGGCGTCTTCCTCAGACACCCTCTCCCAGGCCCCGCGGGTGCTGCAAAGCTGCCTTCCCCGCCCAGCTCACAGCCCCTGTGGGCCTAAAGCCCCCTGCCTGCCTGCCCGCAGCGATCTGTCCTTTTTTGGAAGGAAAGCGGGCCGTTTCCCTACTGGCTGCCACCCTCAGAGCACCGGGCTTCCGCGGGCTCCTTATCGCAAAGCCTTCAGCACCTTCAGGGACCTCCTGGAAGCCCTCAGGCTCACCTGACCCCTCAAGGGCCCGGGAGTTCCCCAGAAAGGCAGTGGTGAAGAAATTGGCCTAGGAAAAGAAACATTCCCCGCTAATGAGAAACAACTTGTCTGCATTTATAAAACAAACTGAGAATGCACCCTTGAAGAGCTTCCAGAGTGTGAGTGCAAACAAAAACAGGCTGACGGAGAGCAGTTCGCAGCTCGGCCTCCATCTGCAGGTAAAGTGAATCGATGGCCCCCACTCCAGCGCTCTCGCCTGGAAAATCCCAGGGACGGGGGAGCCTGGCGGGCTGCAGACCGTGGGGTCACAAAGAGTCGGACACAACTGAGCGACGTCACTTTCACTTTTCACTTCCATGCATTGGAGAAGGAAATGGCAGCCCACTGCAGTGTTCTTGCCTGGAGAGTCCCAGGGATGGGGGAGCCTGGTGGGCTGCGGTCCATGGGGTCGCACAGAGTCGGACACGACTGAAGCGGCTCAGCAGCAGCAGCCCGCTCACAGGGAGAAGCCAAAACACCTGGGAGGTTGCACAGAACACACGGGGCTCATCTCCCTGCGCTGGGTCAGGGAGAAGCCGGGGGTTTTACGCCTAGCGAGGCAACTGAGAGCTGGCATATCACAGGCACATTAACAGCAGCGGTAGCACTGAGGTGTGTGCTCAGTCGCCCCGTCGTGTCCGACTCTTTGTGACCCCATGGTCTGCAGCCCGCCAGGCTCCTTCGTCCATGAGGATTTTCCAGGCCAGAACACTGGAGTGGGTGGCCGTGCCCTTCTCCAGGGGATCTTCGCGACCCAGGGATCAAACCCAGGCCCCCCCGCACTGCAGGCGGGTTCTTTGCCAGCGGAGCCGCCTGGGCAGCCCGGTAGTGCCAACACTCTGCAGTATCCAGTGTTCTCGTCTTTTCATACTGTTTTTATGAGAGAGCCCCAGACCACAGTGACCTGGGATGTGGGGCAGCCCATGCATCTTATTTTATAAAAGGTTCTTGTTTTATAAAGTGAAAAAATGTAAACAGAGGGAGGTTAACTACTTTGTAAATGCTATAAAATAAAACAGCGAGATTGCTAATTAGTCTAAGGCCACTGTGTAGAGACACTGCTTAAATCCGTGCGAACAATAGCTCGTAATAGATCGTCCTAGTAATTTCCATAGGAACCGCTGCGAGTGTATAGAAATTAAAAGTGGGGTTGGATTAATAGCTGTATAGTAACCTGCTCTGGGGCTTTTAATCTTGATTTTTCTATTCCATGTAATTACAGGGCAACATGAAGATAAATATGCTCATTTTGGTTACAATTATCTACCTCAAAGGAAGCAAATACAGTATCCTTCTAAGCGTAATTTTCTAGGTTTTAAAGAGATTTTTGCCAGAGAAGGTTCCTAGTGCCGAGCCTTGAGTAGCTGGCACCATGGCCTCCTGACGCTTCAGGAGTGCAGGGTGGCAGGAGGGAGAGTACACTTGCCATCCTAGAGCGTGTATCCTTAAAATACAGCATTTCTGAATCAGCTCAACCTGCCAGGACTCCTAACAAGTTTTCAGATAAAATGAAAAGCTTCAAAAACCTGCTTTCAGTTCAACCTGGCACTTGGCGCGGGTGTCCACTGAGGGGGGACCTCGTGGAATGAGTGGCACAGTCGCCCCTGCCAGGCCGGAGGGGATCCCGGAGCGGGGCCAGCTGGGAGGCCGGCTGGAGTCTGGACTTGCTACGCTGATGCTGGGGGAGCAGGTGAGTGAGAGCCAGGGCTGCCAGGCCTGGGCAGGGGCCAGAGGCCAATCAGAGACTCCTGAGCCTTCCGACCACAGGGGCCAGTCAGCTCATGGGAGCAAAAGGGAGAGAAAGTGTCACTCGCTCAGTCGTGTCTGACTCTGAGAGACACCAGGGACTGTGGCCCAGCAGGCTCCTGTGTTCATGGAATTCTCTAGGCAAGGGTAGTGGGTGGGTGGCCGTTTCATCCTCCAGGGGATCTTCCCATCCCAGGGAGCAAACCCTCACCTCTCCAGTCTCCTGCCTTGGCAGGTAGATTCTTTACCCTCTGAGCTTGTTTTCAACAATCAACTGACTTCTGAGCTGACCAGTGCCAGGAAGGAAGGAAAAGAAGAAGGGAAGGACCACAGAGCCCACCAACCAGTTCTAGAACGTTCCCTCTGTGGACACAGCCGGAGCAGAAAGGGGTCTTCAAACGGGGAGGGGTTTCTGATTTCATTTTCCAGTTGCTTTTTATCAGCAGGTTGGTCTTGTTGGTCTTCTGTTAGGAATTTAAATTCTAGGAAAAAAGTTTGGGATTCTCAGTCCAGCTGGGGGCTGTGAGTGTGTGCCTCTGAACCATAGCTGGAAAGGCTCCCCGGCGAGGAAGCCTGGCTCATCTCAGCCTCCAGGCCGAGGATGGAGGGATATTTTCCCCCTTATTAAGCTCTCTCTCTCTGTTTTAAGTTGAAGTATAGTTGACTTTCAATGTTGTGTCACTTTCTGCTGTACAGTGAAGTGACTCAGTTATACACATATATACATTCTTTTTATATTCTTTTCCATTACGTTTATCCCAGGATATTGAATATAGTTCCCTGTGCTGTACAGCAGGACCTTGTTGCTTATCCAGAGGACAGCTTTTTATAGCCAGGCTAACTCCTCAGGGGCTTATCAGTGGGACGGAAATAACCTCTGAAAACACAGGCCTGGACTGGTGGTTTTGTTAGTGGTGGTGTGAACATGTCCTCTGAAAATGAGCAGCCCCTTTAAGTGGCAGCAAAGCTCCTCTGAACACTGTGGACAGCGGCTGCAGCAGGCGTGGCTGGCCACGTCCGCAGAGGGAACGCTCTGGGGCTGGTCTGCGGGCTTTGCGGCCCTTCCTTTCTTCCTCTCCTTCCTTCTCAGCAGCGGTCAGCTCAGAAGTCAGCTGACTGTTGAAAACAAGCGGACTGTAATCTCAACTTTCATTTAAGCCACGTTGTATCATAAAGTACAATACATTTTAGTGCGAAATTAGCAATGAAGCTTTGATAGCACTTTTTCTGGCATTCCAAACCATCTTCTTAGCCTTTCAATTATTCATTCTGATGAACAAAACAAGTTTGAGGAATTAAATTTAATAAGCTTGAGTTGATTTTTGTTTGAATGTGTGCTAGTTTTATTCATTTTAAGCACCGAATCTGCTGAAATCTCAGAAGATTGTTACAAGTATGAAAGTGAAAGTTGCTCAGCTGTGTCCCGCTCTTTGTGACCCCATGGAATATACTGTCCATGGAATTCTCCAGGCCAGAATACTGGAGTGGGCAGCCTTTTCCCTCCTCCAGAGGCTCTTCCTGACCCAGGAATCGAACTCTGCGTTGGTTCCTGGTCTCCTGCCTTGTAGGCAGGTTCTTCACCATCTGATCCACGAGGGAAGCTTCCCTTTTATAGTGTATTTAGACCACTTATTAATGCTAATATGGCTTAAGAGTGCCATTTGTTACTTTTCTGTTTATTCTTTTTGATTTTTCTTCTTTTGTTCCTTATTTCTTTCCTTTCCCTCAGTTGTGTTAGACTTTTTGTGACTATACAGTCCATAGAATTCTCCAGGCCAGAATACTGGCGTGGGTAGCCTTTCCCTTCTCCAGGGGATCTTCCCAACCCAAGGATCAAACCCAGGTCTCCCAAATTGCAGGCAAATTCTTACAGTATAATCCAATGAATAAAATTATGCTAAGCTGACTGGCAAATGAAGAAAGAATTTGTGGGTCTTCCTAAAGATCATTTGCTTGTGTGTGTGAAAAGTATTCAAATATTTAATGAGGTTGTTGGAGATCAAAACAGCAGCTTAGGTGTTTGGAGACCTTTTCTCTCTTATCCTAGTAGCAAACATGCTTCCCAGCAGCTACGTCGTTGCTCTTCTCTAATGTACACCTTAATTCACCTTGGAGGTCTCCATTACTCTGTGGGTGAGGGTGGCCTGGAGATCTTGGGGGGCGTGGGAGTCCACCTTTAGCACCAGGTATGCCCAGGACTCAGCTCAGGGTAGGGGGTGACCTGGCAGGACAGGGTCTGCTGAGGGTCTTCGGGCTGAGGCCATACGGCTCAGCCCTCCAGTGGGCACAGGTTTGGGGTAACCGGGGCCTGGCAGGGGTTGTGAGCAGGAACTCACAGAGAGCGTCCTGGACTCGTGAGAGCAGAAGCCGAGCCCCAGGAAGGGATGGGGCCACTTGGCCCCCGGAGGCTGGCTGCTTGGCCCTGCAGACACCCCCGTGCAGAGCAGGCAGCCTGTGAGCACGTTAGACTCAATCGTGCTACAGGCTGGAAGCAGTCTTCCGGGTAGGACGCCCCTGAGTCCAGATGGACTGTTGGGCAGCAGAGGGTGAAAGTGAAACCCTCTGGGAAGATGTCTGGTGGAACAGAACAAGCAGAGAAGGAGCCCAGCTTAAGGCACAGGGCTCCTGCCAGCAGGCCGGGGGCTAGGCAGCACGCGGGAGGGCTCCCCGGTCCCACCCGCCCCCGTGCAGGCACACCCTGTCTTTCACAGGGCACTGTACATGGGGGGGGGGCTGGCACCTGGCCTCCGGTGCCCCCAGCACGGGCTGCAGCTGTGTGGTTGGGTCTGCCTTGCCTGGACTCCAGCCCTGCAGTGGGACCAGCAGGAGCAAGGACAGCAGAAGAGAACATCAGAGGAGAGGTTGCTCAGAAAAGTCCCACCACTCTCAGAAGCGGGGTGAAGCGAGAGCCGCTCAGTCGGNTGGCCTCTGGTGCCCCCAGCACGGGCTGCAGCTGTGCGGTTGGGTCTGCCTTGCCTGGACTCCAGCCCTGCAGTGGGACCAGCAGGAGCAAGGACAGCAGAAGAGAACATCAGAGGAGAGGTTGCTCAGAAAAGTCCCACCACTCTCAGAAGCGGGGTGAAGCGAGAGCCGCTCAGTCGGGTCCAGCTCTTTGCAGCTCCCTGGACTACACAGTCTCTGGAATTCTCCAGGCCTGAACACTGGAGTGGGTAGCCTTTCCCTTCTCCAGGGGATCTTCCCGACCCAGGGATCGAACCCACGTCTCCCGCACTCCAAGTGGATTCTTTACCAACTGAGCTATCAGGGAAGTTAACCTACCTACTCTCAGAAGAAAAGGAAAAAGACAGGGAAATGCTGAGAGGAAGCGGAGGTCATCCGAGGGCTGACGGAGTGGGGAGGTTCAGCCTGCAAGAACGGAGAGATCCCGGGGGAGAAAGCCGACCAGGTGGAGGAGGAGTCACGGAAGAGACAGGAAGATGGGGAGAGCTCAGCCTGGACCGGAAGTGCCGCCTGGAGGGCTCGGCCGTGTCCTGGCCTCTCTCCCCAACACTGTCACGGGTCTGTCCTAGACTCCCAGCGACCCGGGCGGCTACACCCACGGGCACCGCCCCTCCTCCCACGCCTGGAAACACCAGCTCATCACGCAGGCCTGAGGGTTCGTGTCGCTTCTTCCAGGAAGCCCGCCCTTCTTGGCCTTGCAGGCCTCTTCACTCCCGGTGGCGTCACTTCCCTTTGTTAGGAGGGGCTGGGGAAATTGATTACTGGAGACCACACTCTTTGAGGGGCTGGGTATTGGCGATTTCCTCGGCTGTCGGCTTGCCCTCTGGACACACCGTTAGATTCTAATAAAGTCTCCCATCCAAGTACTAACCAGGCCAGAGCTGCTTAGCTTCCGAGATCAGGCAAGATGGGCGCATTCAGCGTGGTACGGCTGTAGACGATTCTAATAGCCGAGCTCTGTCGTGGTCCACTCTGGGGCCCAGATACAGACTCTGGAGGCCGAGGGGCCGAGTCGGCTCACAGGCCTCTGTGTGCTAACTCTCTGGCAGGTGAACATGATGAACGTTCTCGGGATGGCTGCAGCGTGACCCGTGGTCCCTGTCAGAGAGCACGCCGCGTAAAGCGGGGCCGGGCGAGCAGCTCCCGGTGGAGTCGAGCTGGGCTGCCCGGCTGAGGCCGGCCCGGCCTCCTGCAGGCTCCCCCGCGGGCCGCGCGAGCTGGGCCCAGGCAGCCCGGGAGGCGCTGGAGCCCCAGGCAGAGCCTCGGAGTCTGGGCGTGGTGGCTGTCGCCGCCGCCCTGCGTTTGTGAACTGAGCCTCACGCCGAGGCCCTGACGTGTCGGGGGTTTCCACTTGCCAAGCAGCTTGTCACGACCTCTGCTACAGAGGAGGTGACGCTGGGTTTTGTGATTTGGTCTACAGGCCAGCTCACATTCACTGCCGCTGCTGCTGCTGAGTCGCTTCCGTCGTGTCCGACTCTGCGACCCCACAGGCGGCTGCCCACCAGGCTCCCCCGTCCCCGGGACTCTCCAGGCAAGGACACTGGCGTGGGTGCCATTTCCTTCTCCAGTGCATGAGAGTGAAGAGGGAAAGGGAAGCCGCTCAGCCGTGTCCAACTCTTAGTGACCCCATGGACTGCAGCCCACCAGGCTCCTCCATCCCTGGGGTTTTCCAGGCGAGAGCACCGGAGTGGGGTGCTGTTGTCTTCTCCGTAACATTCACCAGTGGGATATTTATCTTCCAAATCACCTTAGAAAACAGATAACAGCAAAGTAAAAAACTGTATGAAAACAGAAACCTCGGGGAATTCCCTGGCAGCCCAGCGGCTGGAGCTCTGTGCCGTCGCCGCTGAGGGCCTGGGGTCCAGCCCTGGTCAGGGGGCCGAGGTTCTGCACACCGGGCAGCGTGGCAGAAGCCAGCCACCAACGAAAGAAGCCCACCCCAAACCCAGGCCACCAAGCCCGCGAAAGCAACCGCCCCCGAAACATTAAACGAGTCAGTTCGTGGAAAAGGGAGATAACACACACGTGGGAAGCAAGGCCCAGGGTAAAATTGGGAACATAAATGGCAGCATCGTAGACTTCTCATCTGAGCGACCCGGATACCAGCAGGGGTTAAACGCCGCGCTCAGCGGAGGCAAATCCGAAGCAGACCAGAGGGGCAGCCCTTCAAGGACACGCGGGCCAGAGACCCCGCACAGCGACGGGTCAGCCTGCTCTCTGCCCCCGCCTGCTTCCGCGCTGGGTTACTGCGAGCAGGCTGCTGTCCGCGCCGTTTCATCCGTGGCAGTGTGGCCCTTTCATCTCCCTTGAGCCAGCCCCTGGGACTGGAGCTGCTGGGCCCTGGGGGTGAGTCTCAGATCTAACTCTGAGCCTGGTTTTGGGAGGAAGCGGGGACACCGTTTCGCACTCCCCGTGTCGAGCCGCCAAGTCCGTGGATACAGCCTGCTTCATCACTTCCAAAGGTCTTTAAATTCTCTCTGCAGTGTTTTGTTATTGCTAGTATACAAGCTTCCTTCTTTTCTTGAATTTTTTTTTCTGAGTGTTTTATTATTTTGGGTGCAATCATGAGAGAATTTTTTTTTTTTCCGTGGGTTCAGGGGAAGTATGTAGAAGCTATTGGTTTTCTATTTTGGGCCGAGATGCTGCTACCACAATGATCACCTTTATTAGTTCCAGGAGAATCTTTTTGTGAACTTCTTAGAATTTTCCACAGATAGCATTTTGTCATCTGGGAATAAAGGCAATTTTTTTTTCTTTTTTCCTTTCTCATAAAGATGTCTTTATTTCTTTTTCTTGCCTGATGTACTGGGTGGAACCTCTGGTACAATATTGATAGAAATGATGAGAATGGACATCCTTGTCTTGTTCCCAGTTTTAGGGAGAAAGGTAATCAGGCTTTCACTGTTGAATTTAGGTTAACAAGTTATAGGTTTTTGTAGATGTCCTTCATTAGGAAGCTTCCATCTATTTCTGGTGCCTCAGAGGCAAAGAATCCACCGGCCAGAGCAGGAGCCACAAGAGAGATGAGTTCAGTCTCTGGGTCAGGAAGGTCCTCTGGAGGAGGGCATGGCAACCCACTCCAGTACTCCTGCCTGGAGAACCCCATGGACAAAGGACCCTGGCGGGCTGCTGTGCACAGAGGCTTGCGAGGAGTTGGACAGGACTTAGAGACGGAACAAAAACAATCTGTAACGCTGGGTGTTTTCAGTTATAAACGGGCGTTGATCCTGCTGAATGCACTTCCTGCATTTATCCAGAGGACCGTATATCTCCCCTTCTGGATGCTGCTAATAACATTTATTAAATTGATTTACTTTGGATATGAAACCGCTTGGGATTCCCAGATGCAGGCTTGCCCATGGTGTGTAACCCTTCCTTTTATGTTGCTAAGTTTGGTTCACTTGTTTTCTTGAGAATCTCTGTGTCTCTGTCCATGTGAGGTGTTGGTCTGAAGCCTTCTTTCCTCATGAGTCTCCATCGGACTTTGGCATCAGGATGATACTGGTCTCACAGAGTGAACTTGGAAATATCTCCTCATTCTCTGTTTTCTGGAAGAGTTTGGAAAGGACATGACTTAGCGAGTAAACCACCACATATGTATAGATATATATGAGGAAGAAGATGAAGCCTATATATGCAGGCTTGTGTATAGGTTTACCTAGCGAGTAGACCGCTGTGTATACATATGTACACCCCCCCACACACACACGTTTATATACCGATGGCTAATTCACGTTGTCTGGCAGAAACCAACACAACATCATAAAGCAATCTTCATCCAGTTATAAATAAAAGAGAACACGGTCTGAGATTTCCCGTGTGCCCTCTGACCGCACATATGCACAGCCTCGCCTCCCAGCCTCCTCCACTGGCACAGCATGTGTGTGGCAGTTGACGAGCCCATCCGGACTCATCGCAAGTGCCCAGAGTCCACGGTCGCCCTTGGAGTTCTATATGGGTGACACGCAGTCCATGGCTTTGGACAAGTGTGTGATGGCGTGTATTCATGACCATAGTATCATTCAGCGTAGTTTCCTGCCATAAAAGTCCCCTGTGCTCCTTCCTCTCCTCAAACTCTTCCAAACACTGCTGCTTCTATGGGCTCCAGAGTTTTCTTTTCCAGAATGTCCATTTACGAATCATAAGTAAGCTCTTCAGTTCACTTCAGTTCAGTTGCTCAGTCGTGTCCGACTCTTGGAGACCCCATGGACTGCAGCATGCCAGGCTTCCCTGTCCATCACCAACCCCCAGAGTTTATTCACACTCACGTCCATTGAGTCTGTGATGCCACCCAACATCTCATCCTGTGTCATCTCCTTCTCCTCCCGCCTTCAGCCTCTCCCAGCATCAGGCTTTTTTTCCAGTGAGTCAGTTCTTCACATCAGGTGGCCAAAGTGTTGGAGTTTCAGCTTTAGCATCAGTCCTTCTAATGAATATTCGGGATTGATTTCCTTTAGGATTGACTGGTTTGATCTCCTTGCAGTCCAAGGGTCTCTCAAGAGTCTTCTCCAGCACCACAGTTCAAAAGCACCAATTCTTTGAGCCCCAGCTTTCTTTATGCTCCAGCTCTCCCATTCACACATGACTACTGGAAAAATATAACTTTGTCTAGATGGCCCTTTGTTGGCATAGTAATGTCTCTGCTTTTTAATATGCTGTCTAGGTTGATCATAGCTTTTCTTCCGAGGAGCAAGTGTCTTTCAATTTAATGGCTGCAGTCACCATCTGCAGTGGTTTTAGAACCCAAGCAAAGAAAGTCTGTCACTGTTTCCATTGTTTCCCCATCTATCTGCCACGGAGTGATGGGACTGGATGCCCTGTCTTTGTTTTTTGAATGTTGAGTTTTAAGCCAGCTTTTTCACTCTCCTTTTTCACTTTCATCAAGAGGCTCTTTAGTTCCTCTTTGCTTTCTGTCATCTGGGTGGTAACATCTGCATATCTGAGGCTATTGATATTTCTCCTGGCAATCTTGGTTCCAGCTTGTGCTTCATCCAGCCTGGCATTTTGCATGATGTACTCTGCATATATGCTCAATAAGCAGGATGACAATATACAGCCTTGACAGGATGACAGGATGACAATATACTCCTTTCCCGATTTGAAACCAGTTCATTGTTCCATGTCCAGTTCTAACTCTTTCTTCCTGATCTACATACAGATTTCTCAGGAGGCAGTAAGGTGGTCAAGTATTCCCTTCTCTTTAAGAATTTTCCACAGTTTGCTGTGTTCCACACAATCAAAGGCTTTGCACAGTCAAGGAAGCAGAAGTAGGTGTTTTCCTGGAATTCTCTTGCTTTTCCTATGATCCAGTGAATGTTGGCAATTTGATCTCTGGTTCCTCTACCTTTTCTAAATCTAGCTTGAATATCTGGAAGTTCATGTACTGTTGAAGCCTGGCTTGGAGAATTTTGAGCATTACTTTGTAGCATGTGAGATGAGTGCAACTGTGCAGTAGTCTGAACATTCTTTGGCATTGCCTTTCTTTGGGACTGGAATGAAAACTGACCTTTCCCAGTCCTGTGACCACTGCTGAGTGTTCCAAACTTGCTGGCATATTGAGTGTAGCACTTTCACAGCATCATCTTTCAGGATTTGAAACAGCTCCACTGGAATTTCATCATCTCCACTAGCTTTGTTCATAGTGAAGCTTTCCAAGGCCCACTTGACTTCTCATTCTAGGATGTCTGGCTCTAGGTGAGTGATCACACCATCATGATTATCTGGGTCATGAAGATTTTTTTTGTACAGTTCTTCTGTGTCTTCTTGCCACCTCTTCTTAATATCTTCTGCTTCTGTTAGGTCCATACCAATTCTGTCCTTTATTGAGGCCATCTTTGCATGAAGTGTTCCCTTGGAATCTCTAATTTTCTTGAAGCAATCTCTAGTCTTTCCCATTCTGTTGTTTTCCTCTGTTTCTTTGCATTGACCATGAGGAAGGCTTTCTTAGCCCTCCATGCTATTCTTTGGAACGCTGCATTCAAATGGTATATCTTTCCTTTTCTCCTTTTCCTTTCACTTCTCTTTTCTCAGCTATTTGTAAGGCATCCTCAGACNCTTCTGCTTCTGTTAGGTCCATACCAATTCTGTCCTTTATTGAGCCCACCTTTGCATGAAGTGTTCCCTTGGAATCTCTTATTTTCTTGATGCACTCTCTAGTCTTTCCCATTCTGTTGTTTTCCTCTATTTCTTTGCATTGACCACGAGGAAAGCTTTCTTAGCTCTCCATACTATTCTTTGGAACGCTGCATTCAAATGGTATATCTTTCCTTTTCTCCTTTTCCTTTCACTTCTCTTTTCTCAGCTATTTGTAAGGCATCCTCAGACAATCATTTTGCCTTTTTGCATTTTTTTTTCCCTTAGGGATGGTCTTGATCACTGCCTCCTGTACCATGTCATGAACCTCCATCCATAGAATCTACCCTTAAGTGCTTTTAAACTGCATTCCATAAATTGTGGAATGTTGTGTCTTTAATTTTATTCATTTAACATCTTTTCAAAATTCCTTTTTGATTCCTTATTTGACGCATGAGTTTTTTAAAACTATTTGTTACTTAAGACTGTTGTTTAGGTGCCAATATCTTTGGCGTTTCCAAGTTTTCCTCCTGTTGTTAATTTCTAATGACACTTCTAATTTCATTTTGGCTGGAAAACATACTTTAATGTTAATGCTCTCAAGTTTATTGAGAGTTGCTTCATGGCTTAGCAGATGGTCTATACTGAGGACTATTCTGCGTGCCCTTGAGAAGGTTACACGTTCTGCTGCCGCTGGGGGCGCGCTGCCTGGGTTCTGGCTGGGTCATTCAGGGGCCGTGCCACTCAGGTATTCACATCCTCGCCCAGCTTCTGTCTGCTTTTTATTAACTGTATGGAGCGGGAGTAAACACTGTTGTCATGGAAATGCCCGCTGCTCTTTCCAGTGCTCAGTTTCGCTTCGTGCGTGTTGTCTAGGTTTGTGTAGGTGTGTCTAGGTTCACAGCTCCTATGCGCTTTCATCATCATAAGAGCCCTTTTTTGTCTTATAATGTGTTTTGTGTTAAGGCTCCTTTGGTCAATGCTGTCACGGCCGCAGGGATTCCCAGGCGACTCCGGCGGGAAAGCGTTTGCCTGCTAATGCAGGGGACACAAGTTTGGACCCCGGGTGGGGAAGATCCCCAGGAACAGGAAATGGCAACCCGCTCCAGTGTTCTTGCCCGAAAAGTCTGGCAGGCAGAGGCGGCTGGCGGGCTGCAGCCGGGGGAGCAGAGCCGGCGGCCGAGCGGCCGGGGTCGCTGCCGCCGCCGCGTCGCTTCAGTCGTGCCCGACTCTGTGCAGCCCCACAGACGCTCGCTGCGTTAGTGCTCTATGGCTTCTGTTTGCGTGTGTGTATATATATATATATTTTTTTTTTCATTATTTACTTTCAAACATTTCCAGTCTTTGCATCTGAGGTGTATGTTTTATGTGGGACATGACATTGGATCTTATTTTCCTTTTTGCTGTTTTGTTTTGAATCCTATCAAACAATTGCTGGCTTCTGACTTCTGAGTGTTCGATCCATATTTTTAATGGATTTATTGATACGGTTGAATTTATTTCTGCCATTTTACGCTTTCTCTCGGACCGTGTCCTTTTTGTCCCCCTGTTCTTTCTTTACAGCTTTTTTCCTGTTAAACTTTTCTAGTATACCATTCTCATTTCTTTTAAATGCTATTTTCTTACAGAAATGCTACTTTGGGGATTGCTGTTGACACGTTTCCTTATCACAGCCTGTGCTCACGTGTGCTAAGTCGCTTCACTCAGGACCGCGTGGACTGTAGCCCGCCGGGCTCCTCTGTCCGTGGGATTTCCCCGCAAGGACACCGGCGCGGGCTGCCATCTCCTCCTCCAGGGGGTCTTCTAAGATGGGTGTGTTATCAGCAAGTTCTCTCAGTGTTTCTTGATATCTGGGAAAGAATTCTTTTACTGTTTGAACATTTCTGCTGCTTCTAGGATTCTTGGTGACAGGTGTATTTTTTTCTGTCAGCAATTTTAGGCTGTTTCTCCAACAGCTCTTTTTATGCCCTTTCTCCTTGCGGGAAGCCAGCCGTTAACCTCATTACAGGTCCCTTGTCCTTGGTGAGCTGTTTCCTCTCACTTCTTTTAAGACCTTGCTTTGTTTTTGGTTTCCAGCAGTTTCACCACGCCGTGTCCAGGCGTCCCTCTCTGTGCTTCTCCTAGAATCTAGTCTAAGATAGAACAGGTCGCGCTGATTTTTCGTTAGACTCGGGGCGTTGTCAGCTACCACCCCTTCTTGAACGTTCCTGCGGTTTCCCACGGCTCCGGAGTGTCCCATTCAGCCTGTGCTGATCTGGCGGCGTTGCACAGTCTCGCGGGCGACTTCTCTTCCTTCGCCCCCGTTTGCGCTTCACGGTGAGCATCTCCTTCTGGTCTCGGGGTCTGCCGGCTCTGCGTCCGGGGGTCTGCGTGCTCTGCTGAGCGGGTTCCTCATCGGCGGTTGGGTTCTCCACTCTGGACCTGCCACCTGAGTCTTCTGAACAGTCTCCGTGTCTTGCTGATGGTCTCCGGTGGATGAGCCGTTCCCGTTATTTCTCCATCTAATGCTTTAGATGGTCTCAATTCTCCGAGCACGTCTATAGCGCCTGCTCTGAGGTCTGTGCTCATCTTAACCCCGGGGCCGCTCCGGGTGGCTTCCGGCGCGGCTTCTCTCCCGTGCGGGGGGCGACACGGCCGTCTCATCCCGTGCCCTCCAGTGTCTGGCACACGGGCATCTGGGGCGCGCTGCGGCAGCCTCGGCTATGCGCCCCCCGGGGCTGGGCGCTCTGCTGTCCGGTGACTCCCCTAGACCAACCCTATCAGCTCTGTTTCCCCCAAAGTGTGTGGGCACTGACGCCTCTGTCCAGTTTTCATTTGTTAATTCTTATTTTGTGTTTAATCCTGGTTTTTCAGACATTACTTCTGGTCGTCACAGCTTGGTAACAGAACAGGGACAGCTCAGAGGCTGTGCTGGAGCACAGTTTCCGTCCTTCGCTGAGGATACTCCTGTGGGCTGAGTGATGCACTGAAAGGTTGGGCGATTTACAGAACTGGCTGCAGCGTTTTCTTCCTGGGGTTATTTCCCGCCCCCTGCCCTCCAGAGATTATTTTCTATTCAGCATCACATGCCAGTCCAAATTCAGCTGGCCCCTCTGGCAGCCAAACGCCTGGTTCCCACTACCCGCTCACTGCAGGAGAAGGCGGCCCGCCGCACGGGAAGCTGCGCGCGTGGCTGGGGGCCCGGCAAGACCGCGGGCGCCTTACCACCCTCGCCTGCGCCTCAGCCCTCTTCCTCACACACGAGCTTCTCGGTGTGTGATATGCTCCTGCTAGATTTCAAGAGTCCTGAAATAATGCTTCTGCCAACACTGTCTAGTCTTGCCATCACTTTTCGAAGAGGTTTGTGTAGTGTGTCCCTGTACTAGGTAGGAAGTCCCACCTTCTTGGATAAAATCCACGATTAAAAAGACGTGTTAGTATTTCTTGGTTGATATTGCCACCACAGCGGAGAGTTGGGCAGAAATATTGCTACGTGGTTGTTTATTCTGAGTGATCTTATGACTTTTTGATTATATCTCTCTAGGGAGTCCAATGTTATCAACCCCAGTTCTGGAAACGCGGTAGGTTTTAAAGCGCTGAGACGGCGCGTGCGCGGTTCAGAATTCCTCGGGGGCCCCTGTGATCACACGGAGAACACGACTTTATTAGAAGTGTTGCCCTGGAAACAAGACATCAAGCGGAAGTTCTCATCGCCCTTCTGCAGGAGTTTTAAGACATGTGCTGAGAACCCCATGGCATTGTCTCAAAGCAAGGTGACCTCAGTGTGGTCAAGACTGTTCCTGCTTAAAACTGCCACGCAGCGGGGGCTGCCGCGGTTGCCTACAGGTCGTACAGTCCGGCCGTGGAACCACCCACAGACGGATACGCAGGTCATCGCTGCGTTCAGAGTTCTGGACGAACCCATTCTCCAGACCCGCAGGGGGGAGCTGAGAGGGTCAGATCAGCTGCCCGTCTTCTCAGGGCACCTTCTGAAGTCTCCAGTTTGCTCAGGAGGCCATCAGATTATCGTGCCATCCAGGCTTGGTCCTTTCACCACTGAGACGAAGTTGCATGACACAGCTATTTTAAAACATCAGATTTCCTAGACGGACGAGTCTCCTTATTGATTTGCTATCTGAATTTAAAAAATTGTGGAAAACAGGTCTCTCTTTACAGTTATTCTTTGATATCTGGAGATAGAAAAACAAGGGTTAATGTCTCCATTTTCAACTTAATCCTTCTACTATATGCTTATCTTTTCTTTATTTTAGAAATATCTCTTAGTCATAAAAAATTCTGAAATTACACATCAACTACTGTGAAACCTAAACTCACCCCTGATGTCACCACCCGGAGGCAGTTCTTGTTAATATGTTAGTGCGTTTTCTCAAGGGTTTCTTCCCACATTCAGGTTCATTTTAAACTTGAGTCATAGCTTTCCATTCTCGTTAAGAATCTGTCATGATCGTCCTCTGTGTGTAACTTTTTACTGCTCTATGTTCTGCCTCAATAACACCCTTGTCTATAATAATTTTCAGGTTCTCTGAACATTCTCTTTAGATTGGATATATAACACAGGGAATTTCTTTTTATACAGTTCACGAGGTTCTCATGGCAAGTGTCCTGAGACACTTCCACCCCCTCCTCCAGCGGATCCCATTTTATGGGAACTCTCCACTGTGACCCGTCTGTCTTGGGTGGCCTTACATGGCATGGCCCTCAGCGTCACTGAGTTATCCAGCCTCTGCCATGACGAGGCAGAGACATCACTGCCGACAAAAGTCCGTATAGTCAAAGCTATGGTATTCCTAGCGGTCACAGATGGGTGTGAGAACCGGACTTTAACCTGTGGCGGATTCATATTGATGTATGGCAAAGCCTAATTAAACAAAAAAGAAACGAAAAGAAAAGAAGGCAGAGCACCAAATAATTGATGCCTTTGAACTGTGGTGCTGAAGAAGACTCCTGAGAGCCCCTTGGACAGCAAGGAGATCAAACCAGTCAGTCTTAAGGGAAATCAACCCTGAATATTCACTGGAAGGACTGATGCTGAGCCTGAAGGTGCAGTATTTTGGTCACCTGATGTGAACAGCTGACTCACTGTAAATGCCCCTGATGCTGGGAAAGATTGAAGGCAGAAAGAGAAGAGGGTGTCAGAGGATGAGATGGTTGGGTGGCATCACCGACGCAATGGACATGAACTTGGGCAAACTTCAGGAGATGGTGAGGGACCGGGAGGCCTGGTGTGCTGCAGTCCACGGTGTCGCAAAGAATCAGACATGACTGGGGGACTGAACAACAACAGGGAATTTCTAGAGGGAAAGATTAATCTATCTATTTATCTATCTATGATGGTGAAGCAAGTGAGTGCTACTCAGTTGAGTCTGAATCTCTGTGACCTCATAGACTGAAGCCCTCTAGGCTCCTCTGTCCGTGGAATTCTCCAAGCAAGAATATTGGAACTGGGTGCCATTTCCTCCTCCAGGGGACCTTCTCCACCCAGGGACTGAACCTGGGTCTCCCGTATTGAGGCAGATCCTTTACTGTCTGAGCCATCAGGGAAGCCCCCCCCGCCCCACGTATAGCCATTGGACAACATATATAGCATCAGATCTGATCAAGGATAGATTAGATATGGTTACCAGAATTCTGGTAGATGCTGTCAAATGGCCTTCCTGAGAAGCTGTCTCCATCCGCACTTTCAACACCCTTGTTTGCGGATGCACAGTTAGTACCTCTTGCTTTTAAAATAAACTTTACGGCTGAGAACAGTTTAGATTTGCAGAGCAATTGTGATGAGAGTACAGACATCCCCATACACCCCACACCCAGTTTCTGCTGTTAATTCTCCTATTAGCAATGTTTCCTTTTAGAAAGCCACGGCAGTACATTTAGTGAATTGGTACTGGCACTTTATCACTAACTAAAGCCCATGCTGTGTTCAGATTTCCTCCGCTTTTACTCAGCATTTGTTTCTCCTGCCCCAGGACCCCGTCTGGCACGCTTAGTCAGCAGGGTCAGGCTCAGCGGCCTTTCACGAAGGAGGAAGACAAGTATCAGCGAGTGAGAAGCTCAAGGACAGCTTTGGTGGGAACCCTGTAGACACGGCTTTAGGGAGTCACTGCTGTGCTTGAGAAGAGCCTGTGTTTGTGGGGAACTCAGGCCGGCGCCCAGGTCTTTCATGTGGCTAAGTGGACGGACGCTGAGGCTGAGACGCCAATCCTCTGGCCGCCTGATGGGAAGAGCCGACTCACTGGAAAAGACCGTGATGCTGGGAAAGATAGAGGGCAGGAGGAGAAAGGGACGACAGGATGAGACGGCTGGACGGCATCACTGACTCAGTAGATGTGAGTGTGGGTGGACTCTGGGAGCTGGTGAGGGACCGGGAGGCCTGGCGGGCTGCGGTCCACGGGGTCACAGAGAGTCAGGCAGGACTGAAGTGCCCTAGCATGCATGCAGGCGTGACTGAGCCAGAAGGAAAGAGGTTACTGATCTCTAGAGATGGCGCTTCGCAGATGTGCTTGGACTGCACTCTGTCCTTGGTGTCCATCTAGGGAGAGCAAAGTGATTTGTTCTAAGAAATAACCAGGTGCCAATATCAAGTTAACCAGTGAAAATCTAGCAGCGTTCTTACTGTTTGCTGGAAAAAAAAAGTGTTATCCTATCCCTTTAGGAAACCTCTAATCTGTCACGAAGATTTTCTAGAAATACTATTTAGAAGCTGTACAATGACATAAACTGATTCCTTAAGGACTCTGGATTCAGGGACTAAAATGTTAAAAAAAAAAAAAAGAGAGATACAGGAAATTTTTGGCTTATTTCTAAGACACAGCTTGTTTCCAAGAATTCTACTCCTGCTGAATCTCAACAGACAATACCTGGCACCTTTTCTTGCTTCTGTGAAGAAAAGACAGTAGAAACAAAGTGACGGTTTGTATGGGGGTTGGGGAAGCTTCCCACTCCCTCGGAAGCGGCAGAAAGAGCCCGCATCCCGTGGCTTAGGGTAGGGGTTACAGTTAGGCTTAGGCTTCATGTTTGGCTGGACAGAAGTCGGCTCCCCCTCGTCTGCTGCCACGCGGTGTGCGTGCCACGGTCACTGGGAGCGATATTCTGCGTGTGTACAGGTCTCTCCCTCAAGCGACGGTTGGGTCGCACGTGCCCATCTGCTCAGAAACTTGTCATTTCCCGGAAGGCCTCTCCCTCCGCCTGGCTCGTCTCCTGGCTCCCGCACCTTCTGCGCGGGGTCATGGCTGTTGTAGGCGCTCCGCCCTGCCCCCTTTGCTGGCTCCTCGGCTCACGGCTTGTCCCCAGACTCCGGCACAGCTCATGGCGCGTCGTAGATCCTCTGGCTCTTTAGGATCACGAGTCGCAATGACAAAACTGTCGTGAACTTTCGTGGGCCTGACGCCTGAGCCCACTTCCTGAGACAAGCATGTGCTTTAGTCTCACAGGGGTCCTAGGTCACCACCCTCATTCGCAGATATGCTTAGGGAATGGCTCAGACAATAAGAATCTGTTTGCAATGCAGGAGACCTGGGTTCCGTCCCTGGGTTGGGAAGATTCCCTGGAGGAGGGCATGGCAACCCACTCCAGCATTCTTGCCTGGATAATTCCATGGACAGAGGAGCCTGGTGGGCTATAGTCCATGGTGTTGCAAAGAGTCGGATACTGCTGAGTGACCGTGTTGGTCACTTTGACTTTGCAGTTTGGGACGCGAGGCTTTGCAAAGGCTCACACAGGCCCAGACCCATCGCCAGGAAGGGCAGGACTGGAGGCGAGCCTGGCCCCAGCTGTGATGCTCCGTCCTCGGCTCTCTCCTTTGCTGCAGGGGCACTGCCGCCCTGCCCCCTTCAGCCCTCTGAGGCTCCACCCCATGCTAGAAAGCAGACCATTCCTGGTGGTGTGTGTGAGCTCGCTCGCCTCTTCCCCTCGGTGGCCATCGTCTGCAGCCACCTCACCGTGGCCCTCCCCCCACCATCCTCTGCCCCGGGCCCTCTGCCGGCCCAGCGTCTAACAGCAGGACTTCTCCCTTCCTTGACCGCCTGGGGCCATCAGCCTTCCTCTCCCCGTCTGCACCCACTCCCGTGCGTCTGGACAGGTCAGCGTCTGCAGGTCCTGCCCCTCCCCAGTGATGCCTCTGAGACTTTACCCCATGATTCCCGTTGGACGCCTCAGAGACCACGCTTGGGTCTCAGTGAGCCTCCCCGCCCTCCAGCCCTCTTCCCCCTCTGCTTCTTCCTCATCCTCTTAGATCCCACACGGGAAGGGAAAGCCACGCTCGTGGTCACGTGGTGCAGCCCCAGCTGTGCTCTCCCTTCACGAAGCCCCTGACTCGCCTCGGCGCTGGCCGCACCTCTGCAGGGCTGTCCTTGTGAAGAGCCTCTGGGGCAGGTGGCTGGTGCCTGCCACGCATTCAGGGCCTCTGGCGCTGCCCTCCACTCCCCCTGACCGCACACCTGCTCACCTCCTGGCAATGCTGTTTCCAGCCTTCCATGCTCCCCAAGCCTCCTCCCATGGCATTCCTGCGCGGGCTTCACCTCCCTGCTGCCTCACTTCCGTCCTGTCCCAGAGAGAGTTTCTTCCCACTCTCTTATCCAGGAGGGATACACTGTGGGTTGTCATTTTTTCTTTCCCAAAGGCAGCCTGCCGCTCTCAGCTGCATCTCTTCTGTGGGCCTAAGGCCACTTCCCGGGGCCACCTAGGTCTCCCTAGTCCCACCGTGTGCCCACACCTACTGTACAGTCTTATTTCCTTTCCTTTCAGAGAAAATGTGTGAAAGACATGCTTACACTAAGCTCCCTCCTCCTCTTATTCCACGCTTACTTCTCCAGTGAGCTGCACATTTTGTTTTTACTTTGAGCATTTAAAATTAGTTCTTAGCATCTTGATGTCCTTGATGGACAGCAGATGGATACCCCGTTTAACTGCATCATCACCTGGTTATGCCTTCTATTTTCCGTGTTTTTAGCACACTAGTATTACAGTCCTCTTAGACTCATTTATTATCTCGATTTCCTCTGGAGTGAATTCCCTGTCTGCTGACTTGTGCCCTCATGGGCTGCAATCCGGTCTCTGGGAAGGTCTTCCTGTTCTTCCTCTCCATGACCCCTGGTTTACTGAGTGACTTCTCCTCCACCCACTCAGATGCCCAGCTCAAAGCCCATGTTTCAAGTGCACTTCCTTTCGGTCCAAAGGCCTCGGGTCTAAGCAGGTCTCCGGCCTGCATCCAAAATACAGCAGTGACCTTGACTGAGGCTGGCTGCAGGGGCCATTCTTGTTCAGAGAGGAGACAATGAGGAGGGCAGGGCCATCCCTCATGCAGACTGTTTCCAACACGTGCCAGGCATGTCGTCACTTCTCAGCCAGGGCCCAGTCCTGTTTCTGGGAGCGAGGCTCCAGGGCTCTGGGCTCCTGGCTTTGCCTTTTCTACAAGAAGTGGACCAGGGGTTGTGTCTGGGTAGCTGTGTGGACTTACTTGATGCCCAAGGCAATCTGGGGGGCTCCAAGGCTTCTCCATTACGACTTCCTCTTTTCTGTTCGGTCAAGCCTATTGATTCTCTTAAAAACTCCACGGTACTTTATGTACCAGTTTATAATTCTCGGCTTCCTCATGGATCAGAGATAAAGAATCTTCCTGCAATGCAGGAGACTCAGGTTTGATCCCTGGGTTGGGAAGATCNCTTTTCTACAAGAAGTGGACCAGGGGTTGTGTCTGGGTAGCTGTGTGGACTTACTTGATGCCCAAGGCAATCTGGGGGGCTCCAAGGCTTCTCCATTACGACTTCCTCTTTTCTGTTCGGTCAAGCCTATTGATTCTCTTAAAAACTCCACGGTACTTTATGTACCAGTTTATAATTCTCGGCTTCCTCATGGATCAGAGATAAAGAATCTTCCTGCAATGCAGGAGACTCAGGTTTGATCCCTGGGTTGGGAAGATCCCCTGGAGGAGGGCATGGCTACCCACTGTAGTATTCTTACCTGGAGAATCCCATGCAGAGGAGCCTGGCGAGTTACAGTCCGAGGCATCACAGAGTCGGACATGACTGAAGTGACTTACCATGCATGCATGTTACAATTCTTTCCACGAGGCAGAAGGCGCGTTTACAGAGCTGTGGAACCCATTCAAGGTAAACCTCCCCACATTGGATCCCCATGAGGCTCCGTGGAACAAGTCTAAGGGTCTTAAAAGCACAGTTGTCTGGTTGAAGGGCCTGCAGACACGGTCCTAAGAGTCCTTCTGTTTAATGGAGGCCTTTTTGTTTAAGGGAAAGGGTATGGAATATTTTACCGTGAATCCTTCTGATACTTTTCTTTAAAAATTGAAGAGTAGTTGATTTCCAGTGTTGTGTTAGCTTCTGCTGTATAACAAAGTGGTTCACACACATATACATCCCCCCCCCCGCCCCGCCATATTCTCGTCCATTATGGTTCATCTCGGGATGTCGAGCACATTTCCCTTTATCCACGAGATATGTGACAGTTTGCG